>JAOVYX010001832.1:0-12303 GCA_035668315.1 Drosera spatulata | reverse complement strand
TTTAGGATTATGTATATTACTGATGAGATTATTGAGTCATTTTATCGATTGTTGATGTATTTATTCAGGTTTTTGTGGTTTTAATTTATTTTTTTAATCAAAAATCAAAAATAGCTACGGATTTCCGTCGCTAAATGAAATATTTCTAACAAGGAATTAACTACGGAATTCCGTAGCTAAAATTATTTCAAATTTAGTCTTTTTTAGCTATGGATCCCGTCGCTGAAAATATTCCTTTTAGCAACGGAATCCGTCGCTAATATTGTGCACTCCGGAAAATTGATTTTTGCGACGGAAAAGTCAATCTGTCGTTGATTTCTACGTTAGCGACGAGGTTTTTAATGACGGATTGTTTCCGTCGCTAACCCGTCGGTAATATATTTTAGTGACGGATTTATCCGTTTTAGCGAAGGAATTTTTCCGTAACTAAAACAGGTTTTTTTTGTAGTGACATCGTGTTCCTGCCATCTACCTCTCCCTCTCCCCCAATCTCCTCTCCTCCATCATCGACGCTTATGTCGAGTGGGACGTGTTCCAGGTGACGGACTACGGAGTTTTGGTATAATTGATGGAGGACATGAGGCGAATGTGCAAGTGGTTCGAGGGTACCAAGGTGGAGGAAAAGCTGAGGTATAAGTGTGATAAGGGAAGGGCAGTGACAAAAGGGTATGGGACGAGGATGTTAGTGAAGGAAGAGGAAAGGAAGGGTGAAGGGAATGAGAAGGTGTTGGATTTGAGGGATTAGTTTGATCATCATACGTGATAAGGGGAGGGGGAAGGGATTCGTGACATTCTTGAAATAAATGTTGGTCATTGAGCCATTTAGGTTCTAATTTGAAGACGATCCCGAACTTGAGGGCGTTGGAGGTTAGGATTCAGACACATTGTCAGGTTCTGAATCCTGTGTTTGGTGTGCATTTGTTTATTGGGACGACGATGATGAGCATGTATGGGAATACGAGTATTTGGGGGATGCACGAAAAGTGTTCGATGAAATGCCTGAGAGGAATATGATTGTTTGGAACATTATGTTGACTGCTTGTTTTAGAGAGGCAAATGTTGGGGACATGAGTGTTCTGTTTGATGGGATGCAGCTGAAGGATCTTATGTACTTTGGAAGCATTGTTGTTGTTGTGGTGTGTTTGGAACTTATATTTTTGGAACATACGATTGTGACTACTAGATGTCTAGCAACTTTCTCTTCGTGTTTGATGGCCACTCCCCCACTCTCCTCCTCCTCCTCCTCGTTCCAGACTCCAACCTCTATGCATCTCCATCTTATCTCGTCATCCTCTTCTTCTCTACTCCTTTTTCCTATCTTCAAAACCCAACCAAGCCACACATAACCATGACGAGCCAAATTACAAGGCGATAGAAATGGAACGAAATGAGAGGGAATGAGCACGACGAAGGAAGGACCGGCAATTATGGGTACATTTGAGAACAATGCGTGGATTGTGGTGTCTTTATATGTATGTGGGTCGAATGTTTTGTAAGACAATTATGTGTACGTTCGAGAAGGTTGACATCGAATTTTCAATTCTTACATGACGAATATTGTGTTTGGGAAGACAAATCGTAGGATTGAAATGTCTTCGTGTTCGGATAGAAAGCTGAAACTGTTTTGTGATATTGTGTGAGACGCAAGCTTGTATTGCTTGGGTCTAGTTTTTGAGTTGATGTTGAAACTGTTTCATTGAAGCGTAGACTAGTTGATGTTGATATAGATGTTTCTTTTTGGATAAAACTTAGACATGGATGAAACTGATTTGTTGATATGCAGGACGGCTTGTTTGTATCTGTATACTGTACGTTTCAATTTAAGTACTACTCCCTCCATCCCATATTGAAATGAAACACTTTCCTTATTGCACCGTCCCAAAATAAATGAAGCGTTTCCAAAAAAGGAAATTTTTTCTCCTTCAAATGACCATATTACCCCTTATAAATTTAAAAATTACTCGATCAACCCTACAAACCATCATTATCATTCCTTCCCTGAAAAGTCTTCATTATTCTCGTCATTCTCTTTCTAGAGAGTATTCTTTTCTCTCCATTTTTCTTTGTTTCAAATTAATCTTCTCAAAATTATTTTCCCTCCAAAGCCTCAATATAGGGGTAATCTTGGAATATCATCACCGGTCAAAACTCTCCTAAAATATGATGCCGAGTCAAACGGTTTCATTTATATCGAGACGAAGGGAGTATATTTTATTATATTTTGCATCTTTTTGTTCTGTCTTGTACTACCTTTTTTTTTTGAAATATCAAATGGGTTGTTAATTGAATACTGCATCTTATTTTAATCCTATACTTCCAGAAATTCCTTTGTCAACCTATTATATATAATGGTTTGTGTCTCAACGTTAATTTGAGATTACCAAGTAGTTTGATGCATTTGTAATGTTGATCAAAACTTACATGAGGTTACCTGAACTTACAAATCGAAGATCTTGGTTCAAATGTAAATATCATGAATAATTTTAGTCTTGAAAACCTTACAAAAGAACAACAAATGTGAAGATGTGTGACTTATACTATGACAAATTAATCATGATTCAATACTTATATTCACAATTTTAGTTATATGAACTTATCAAATACCAACAAATGTGAAGACGTACCTTGTGAGGTTTGATAAGTGAGGTTGACAAAGTTGATATGTAAGGTGTATTGACGTTGTTACTTAAATGATGTAATTTTCCTAGTTGATCTAGTTGTTTGGGTTTGGAATCGAATCTGGTTCATGGAGAATTGTGGTTGTTTGGGTTTGTAATCGAATCTGGTTAATGCAAGTATTCTTTTTTAAACTGTGATGCAAACTGACAGTTTTATACTGCAATTGTTATATTGAGAATTGCAATGAAACCATTATATACTGTATCTACTGATCAATGTACTATAATGTAGTTAGGTTTCGTATTAGTGCAGTAAGGTTTCGCATTAGTGCAGTACCCTCTGAACAACTTCACTGTTAAACTAACAAACATCACTGCAGTAATGTTCCATATACTAGAACTTTCTACATCATAACAAGTCTCAACGCTGTCAACATAGTAGATAACTCATAATCAATAAATATAGATCATATTACAGAGTCTCATAGTGTGACGGTTACTTTACAGTAACCGTTAATAAAATATTACGACAATAGTACTCAAGCGTTGTAATCCTTCAATGAGACTTTCAACTAACTTGGTCGCTCGTTCCCCATAATCCAATGCCTCGACACTAGCACTAGTTTGCTAGACACCAACCATAACATAACAATGAGCTTTCATATTTTGCAACATCATGTGATCAAACACGTCCAATGCTTTTTTCTGAAACCCATTTGAACATGTGTCTTTCTCGCATTCTCCATACACTTGTATTTCAAATACATATCAATCATCCCATATCATGCCACCACATTCCTCTCATGCATTTCATTGAACACCTTTCGTACGTCCCCTAGTCGCCTAACTTTCTAATATAGACACCACATCCCAGCTCCCATATATATATATATATCCCCATAAAAAAATCATCTTCATAATAACCCCATGAACCCAAATCCTAACCCCATGGCCTCCTTGTCGTCGTCTTCAGCACAAACGAATTCATTGTTGAGTAGTTGAAGAGATTCTTAACTATCCATAACAATGTCAGAATTTGAGCTCAACTCGATTTGTGTGGAGGAAAGACAACTCGATTTGTGGAGAAAATACAACAAGGTTTGATGAAATTGGAGGAAATGCTTTATTAGAGGATTAGCTTGGAGAAAATGCTTTATCAGAGGATTGGTAAAATTAAAGATGATGAGTTCAATGCGAATGTGTGGTATGATGTCAGCGGAGGGAGATGAGATTGGTCAAGATGGGCCCTTTAAAGGACAAGGTTCCTTTATAAAATTGTAAAAATTGAGTGAAACATAAATGAGAATTAAGATGGAAAGTGATGTGTGTTTTGAAAGATTTAGGAGAGTGTAGTATTGGTGAGACATGGAATGGGGATTTTCTCTTAATTTGTCATTATACTAGTACATCGTAATCAAACTTTTGTAATAATCATGTGCTATGAAAAATGGTGTCCAAGGAACAAATTGTTATTCTCTTCGTCTCACGAGAATTGAAAGCATTTGTGTAATATCCCAAAATTTTCACAATAAATTATTGTTTTAGTAAATAGCAAAAATAGTATATTACTGAACGTCGTAATTTATATAACGGGATTATAAAATTCGTTTGTCAAAATCATGACAAAAATATGATAAGGATCCGAAAAATTTCGTAAAATTTAATTTCACGATAATTAACATGAATAGTAAATATTTGTATGTTATAATTTATTTTACGGGGTTAAAAGGTGTGTTTGACGATATAATAAGAAAAGAATACAAAATATGAATAAAATCCAACCCTAATACGCAAATATAGGGAAATTCGATTTTAATACGAAATATCGTATTTATACGAAGATGACCTAAACCTAATTTTGACACTTATTTCCTTTATGTCAATTTTTATTCCACCTAAATTAAAATATTTATCCACTAATTATCCACTAAATTTATTTTAATTGATTTAAATTTCTATAAATGCAACCTCTTCTCCTTGAAAAACTTCTTACAAACATAAAACACTTCTTGTTATGCAAGAGAAGAGATAAGTAAGAGAAGAGAAGAAAAAGACTTTGAGGAGAAGGGGAGAAGTTAGGGTTATAAGAAAACGAGGATCTTTCATCATTAATAAGAGAAGGTGATCATCTTATTTATAACTTTTGCGAAAAATCATAGACTCTTTGATAAATTCTGATTTTAATATATGTTGAACTTTCACATGTCTAGTTTTTGATAAAGTTGATAGATAAAGATTTGGAGTTTTGAATCTCAAGATATAAATCAAAATATTTAGATATATTAATCTATAAAAATTGGTTACAAGGATCACTTTATGACTTGATCTGCAATTACACAGAATAAGTTAAAAAACAGGCCTTATATCAATGGAAAGGTCTTAAATTTTAGTTTTCATGACAGTTTAAAAATCCATATTTGGAACTGTATGTAAGGAATTATGAGCTAATTAGTGAAGAAAAGTCAAACTGTTTGATCTAGTAGAAAATATTAAATTGAACGAATAAACTGTTATTATTGATAAGATTGCATATATAAACTTTGATTCAATGAAAAGATTGTGAAGTCTAATTTAAATAGAATTTTATGAAATAATTTTTGGAATTGTATACGAGAAGTTATAGATTTAAACGCGTCGAAGGGTCATGTTGGACAAAATCCAAGAAAGAACCGTTTTAACCCGGAAACAACTCTAAATGTTCACAAACATTTCTAATGATGATAAATGCATAAAATCATCATCATAAACTATCAAAATAAGTATCAAAGACTTTTCACAAAGTTTGGCACCACCACATAATATTATTAGTTTTTCAAGAAGTACGAACAAATATGCTTAACTCCATAACGTGAACAATCATTCATAAGGGTGTGTCTTAATATGCTTATCCTATTATATTATAGGACTTGGAAACGCTGCTCATTATTACTTAAGGACGAGGCTGAGAATATGCATGTGAAGAATTATGGTAAAAGATAACGTTTTGGATTTATTGTGTGTGGCGATGCGTGTTATTATACTGTGAGTACAATAATATGCATTGACATCTTTGGACATAGTCATTAAATGTGACTGACGTAAAATACTGACTGCAACGGTTGTGTGCTGTACGCTAAATATTGAGCGCTGTGGAGTATTGTTGTATGGTGTGTGTTATGTCTTATTTGCTGGTATAATGAGGATGAATGTGTGAAAGAAGTGTAAATCCATAATTGATAAGATATATAACTCCGTGGTATAAAACACAAAGAGCGTTGTGTCTGTTGCATGTGTTATACAGTGACATGGTGGTGACATTCTTTCATCGACCTTTTGGTATGAAGGTATCTCACTGTAGGAGACCCTGGGCTCTGGTTTGATTGATCCCCTTTCGCGGATGTCCTTTTTGCTAAAGCTGAATAAAGGTTGATAAGTTGAAATTGAATAAGTCTCGCCAAGGACACAATTATAACATTGAGGGTATTTATTGTCTGTCGTCTTTGTGTGACTGATATGATGATAAGTATAACAAAGTTTTGAGTGAAATGTTGAGTGCAGCAGTGCGTGAGACTTGGGTTGATCATATGAGGACCTATCGTGTCATAGTGTCATTGTCTCAGTTTGTTTGATATGGAGGTCTTGACTGTCATTACCATAAAGAGTATGACAGTAATAAATGACGTTGATAATGTTTGGAGTGTCGATGGACGTTGATAAAGATGTATAAGTGAACTTAACTTAATTTTTATGACTAAGTCAGGAAGTATAATTTTTGCCTAACTGTGGCATTGGGTCTAGCGATAGTGAAGTCATATGTATCATTAATAAGTAATGGAAAGTCGGGGCATTACAATTTGATCGTGGATTTGTCGCGATAAATTTTGATTAACATCAAAACTATCAAACATTAATTACATAAATTTGTCTTGAAACATTAATCTTATATAAGTTATGTGGTTACATACAATGGTAATTGAGAGACTATCTAATACTCTTCGTCCCATAAAAAAATACAACATTGCATCATTATTATACTATTCAATAGGTATTTCGAGGAGTTTAATTATTTTTATCATCGACGTTAGAAAATCACGTCACTGACTCAGGGTTGGAGTATATAATTTAAATTATCATTATTATTTCACGATAATTTTTCGTATAACTATACTTGATCGTCCCGCGGACGATTCATAGCTTGAATAAATTTATCGCTGACCTAAAACAATGTTGTATTTTTTATGGGACGGAGGTAATAATATACTTAAAACATAATAACGAAACTCGTCGAAATACATATTGAATAGTGATTTTTTGAAAATATTAAGTGGGATGGAGGAAGTAATCGTTGTGTTATATGAACATAGTCTTCAAAAACGAGCAAATGAATTCAAACTTCAAGAAGAAAGCAAAGAAATGTGTCCATGTTTTCTTACTCCATATCATTTAAAGTATAAAATCGAGTAAATGAACTCGTCAGGTTGTCAATAAACTAATGCTTCGTCTATCCCATTATTTTATTAAAATTTTGACTTTTTTATTATCGAAGCAAAATTTGACTCATATCATACAACGATCAAATGTGTTTTTTCGTAAATTTATCATGATAATTTCACGATAATTTTATATATAACTATGTTTGATCATCCTGCGAATGATTCGTATCTTGAATAGATTTATCGTTGACCTAAACCAACGTTGTGTTTTTTATGGGACAAAGATAGTAATATACTTAAGACATAATAACGAAACTCGTCGAAATACATTTTGAATAATGATTTTTTGAAAATATTAAGTGGGATGAAGGAAGTAATCGTTGTGTTATATGAACATAGTCTTCATAAACGAGCAAATGAATTCAAACTTCAAGAAGAAAACAAAGAAATGTGTCCATATAATCTTATTCCATATTATTTAAAGTATAGAATCGAGTAAATGAACTCGTTAGGTTGTCGATAAACTAATACTTCGTCTATCCCATTATTATATTAAAATTTTGATTTTTTCTTATTATCGAAGTAAAGTTTGACTCATATCATACAACGATCATATTTGATTTTTCGTAAATTTATCATGAAAACATCAATGATTTGATATTAAAAGGAGATTATATATTCGTATGTATATAGAATAATCAAAAATATATATACCTTGTCAAAGTAATGGGAAAAAGTATTTTTATGTCAGATAAATTTAGCAAAATGAGAAATATGTCATTATTTTGGGACAATTTAAAACAAAAATTAGGATGTATGATTACCGTGAAACCTGGATAGGAAAATATCTCACCATTTGTCTATACATAACTATCTTATTATGATAAGGTACACATATACTAACAACTGATTCATACATTCGGTCTTAAACACACTTCATAGATTCCATAGTAACTTATGCATCAGAAACGATATCAAAGAACAACTTTCAGTTTCTCTTCTAACGGCTTTGTTGTTTGTGATTATGAAACGTTATTTCTCGTCTACTCAATTCACTCGGCTCTACTTGAGCTCGAATTCAATCCCAATAATGGTTCAATCAGTCAAATCTCAAACGAATATACTTCTGCACAAACATTGTTCGAATCAGATAATCCCAACGCCAAGATACGTTACGACTCATCGATGAGGCATCATAATGAACAAAGGTGACTCACAAACTTTCAAGCTTATAATTTTCTAACATATAATCAATCTGTCCCATATCAATCGCGATGTTTTAATACGACACGAGAATTTATACAAGTGTTAAATTTGTGTGAATTTCGGTGAAGAAAGAATATTTTTTTTTTTTATGGAAGTGGGGTTTAATGTAGCATTTGAGAGAGAACTTAGTGGGTGTATTATAATAGATGAGGTCGATTTGAAATTTTTTTATGTTAAAAGATTATAAAAAAAAAAACGACTTATTTACTTAGAGACGACAAAAAAAAAAAAAAAAAAAAAAACATTACGATTAATATGGACGGAATCACTTCAATAATCTAGTGTGTCTTCATCGACATTCATATTACTCATGTGCTCAGTGACTGTCAGGATATCTGTGATCCCTTTATCAGGTATAGGCTGTTCGACAGATATCATTAGAACAATTGCTCCTGTCCATCCAAGACTTGAACTTCTGTCGACTCCATTGGATTGCTTAAAGGCAATTCTGATGCTTCGTTATGATCAGGGGACGTCACGGGAGGAGGCATTGATACGGTTGCGAATGTGTTGTGCATGAAGGAACCCGTATTATCATTAAGGACAACATTATGATCAACTTCACTTAACTTTGCCTTATGAACTTTGACGTCTACACCGAACAATCATATGAAGGAGCGGTTTTGATTTTGATTGGAAGACGACATTGATCTTCTTATCAGTTGATTAGAGCTCGTAAGTACATCTACCTATACCAAAGAACCTATAAAATTGAAGAACACACTTTGATGTTTACAGAAGCGAAAGATCTTCAGGTATTGTAGTTTATGACTTTCAGTTCCACTACTACCCCATGGTACCATGAGCAGCTTGCTCTATTTCAACCTGTATCTGATCTTTTTTCAATATTGCAGGAAGCTTTTGGATGACTTGAAACCTTCAACAATTGCGAATTCTTCCGAGGTGATGTTACTGTCCTAGAACAATCATCGCCGGTTGCTACTTTCAAAACAGAGGGACAACATTCTCCCAAACCAAGACCAACGTTTAATGTAACCCATGTTCACGAGCAATATATGATATGTCTGTTCTTCTTTGTAGATACAGCCTACAAGAAGAGTTTGGTTCCTTTGCCAACTACTGCTGGAGATTCGTAAACCACAGTCCGATAAGAAACAGGCACAGGTTTGCACGTCAAGTACCAGTAAAGACACCAAACGACGAGTACATTAGCAAAGATTTGCTTCGCAGAGGATTCCGATTTGTTGGTCCGACCATTTTTTTTGCATTCATGCAAATTTCTGGAATAGTGAAAGATCATCTCATTTCATGCTTCAGGTACGACCAATACAATGCAGGGCCTAACCAGGACAAATCGCCCTCTTCAATCAAGTCTAAGGCTAACGAAGCAAAGTAACCGTCCATGGGTCTGGAGACGATGTGGGCAGCTCATTGCTAATTGGAATGGCATTCTTGAGCTGTCATTGCTTTTTGTCCATCTTTCAAAAGCCTCTTCTATTATGATTATTCTGAGTTGATTGTCGTGCTCTGCACGAGTGGATCTTCGGTTTGAGATCTGATTCATGTGTTAGATAATATTTGATGAGATGAATTCGAATTCAAATTCAAGTTCAGTTTTTGAACTCAAATTCAAGTTCAGTTTTCGAACTCAAAGCAGATCTGAGCTAAGTTTCGAGCTTGAAACAAACGCCTCTCTTTCATCAACTCTGTTATGTAATCGACGACGATCGATCATTTAGCTCGTTCATCTACGAGCAGTTCTATTCGAACTTCAAATTTTGGATCAATCTGTGATGACTGATTCTCTCTGTTTCAGGTTTGATTCGGTGAGTGAACCAGTCTTCGAAGCCGAAACCAAAAGCAAGAAGCTCGAGATGTAATCCAAAGGAGAGAAGACGGCGCCGAGTGACTCTATGTCGTGTCATTCGTCGATCAAAACCAGCGAGGGCGCCTCTGATGCAGTCTACCCTCATAGCCTCCAGGTCGTGGCCGCAGCAGCCGCTTGCTGTCACGAGATGAAGCTTAAGATCAGTTCATTTTACTCTACTCGTATAAGTCTACTCACATCGATCTATGTATTTCGTTTAGCTCTGCTTGTGGCTCAGTTTTCTAGATCTGAACTCCTCTATTTTATATTGAGTGATTTGATTATAGCGTTGAATTGTTTAAGAAATCGATTCGACTATATCCATTTGATCTGAGAATCCATAGGTTTAGCCGAGCTATCGAAATGAAATTCCTGATTAGTACATTTGAGGGTGTTGGATCCCCTGGAGTTGAGCAGGGGTGCTGTACCAACAATGAAAACACATCATTCTTTATTTTTTCTTTCTAGATAAAAAATTCTAAAAATCTTTATAAAAAAAACCCTACGAAGAAAAAATAAGACCTAAAAAATACAATCTTAAAAAATCTTAATAAAAAACCAATAAAATTTTATCCCATAAAATTTTATCCCAAAAAATCTTAAATCTAAAAAGCAAGATCAACCTGAACCATTGGATTTGGCCAGGAAACCCTACGACACCTGTGCTGTATCTTTCATATTTTGAATCGCATTCATCAGATCTAGCATTGGTTTTGCTGATAGCTTCTACAAAGCTAATTTGCTTTAGTAAAATATACAAATAATTGCGCAACTCATGGGTAGCAAATTATATTCGCAATATATGTAATATATATCGAACTCATAATATGGGCAGCAAACAATTACTTTTATTGGGATCTAATGGATTCTAGGATTAGGGAGGCTACACTATATGGAAGGACTGCTCTCTTATCAATTTTCATGCATGGAGTTTGTTGACGGTGCCTCAAATCAAATCTTCACGTTGATGAAATCAGTTCCTGTTTCGAAGTTTCGTCATTGCCTAAAGCTCTTAGGAGTGGAGGGCAGCTAGGCTCGTTTGAAGCTTAGGTGGAGGTTGCTCGACGACAATGATGATGATTTGAGTCAAGGTGGAGATTTGCTGACGGTGGTACGTGGCGGTGCCTCAAATCAAATCTCCACGTCGGCCGCATGGCTTCTCTTTCCCGCGTGGAGTCTCCCGCGTAGTTTGTCCGTGTGGCTTCCCGTGTTCAGTCCGCGTGATACTGAGTATAAGAAGAGGATTGATGGAGGAAATGAGATGAGCAGAGCAAGGAAGAGGGGCAAGAGAGAGTCGAGAAGGGAGGCAGGGAGAAGTGAGGAGAAGTGAAGAGATAAATGATAGAGAAGGAAAAGAGAACACTATTCACATATACACACAAAACACATTGAGGGTTTAAGGGATTTATTTTAGAGATTATTATCTCTATCCCTTACTGTGAGTTGAGTATAGCTCCTTTTATATTTCCTCATTTGGTTAGTACATTCTTCGTCGTCGGCGATCGTCCGTGATTTTTTCCGTAAAGGTTTCCACGTAAAAATCTTTATGCACTTGTTATTGTTTGTGTTTATAATTAACGGATCCGTTCGTAACAGAGTTCATGTCTTCACACTGTTTTTTTCTGTTTGGGCATTGTTCGGTTGTTCTATGCGCGCATCAAGATTACTCCTTGACTGCAATAATAACTTTACATAAGCTTTTTATTTATCAAAGTTACTGATGAGAACATTATAGGTACATCAGTGACGGTGTGTGGTGTTGTCCCATGGTCTGAAAGAGCTCATCCAGATAGTCCGCTATGAATTTCTGTTGTGTACTATGATACATAAACATGACTAAAATTTGATTTTTTTTATTTTTTTTTTATTGCAGGTGATTTAGTTTTTCAAATGGATGGATGTGGGACAATGTGTTTTGACAACCATAGCTTGGGTTCCACTAATTAGGTAGAGTTGTAAACAAAATCCATTTAGAATATGATTAACAGTATCTCTTTCTTAAAATTATTTTGTTAGATATTTATTATAACGGAAGCGTTTCGCCGGATTAATTTCTTCGAAATATAATTATCGAAATTAACAAAAATAAAATATTTTTAGAGAGAGATTAGAGAGAGAAAGAGAGATTTTCTTCTCTTGAAAATGTGTACATAACACCTTACAAATGAGCTCTATTTAT
>JAOVYX010001831.1:0-12303 GCA_035668315.1 Drosera spatulata | reverse complement strand
AGAATCTATCAAAAGCGGCTTGAAATAACCTTAAAACAAAAAACACACATGAAAAGGCTTAAAACACCGTAAAAAAACTTAAATCTCTTCAAAACTCTCAAAAACAAATGAAAAGTGATAATAACACCATAAAACAACCTCAAATAACTTGAAAACACAAGTATCTATCAAAAGAGCCTTCAAATAACCTCAAAACACACAAAAACACTTGAATAGGCTAAAAACACCCTAAAAACAACTGAAATCACATTAAAACCACAAAGCAAATGAAAAGGCTAATAAATATCATAAAACAACCTCAAATCTCTTAAAAATACAAGATTCTATAAAAAGAGCCTTGAAATGACCTTAAAACACTCACAAACACTTGAAGAAGGAAAAAAAACACCATAAAAACAACTCAAATCTGATCAAAACACTCAAGAACAAATGAAAAGTGATAAAAACACCGTGAAACAACCTCAAATCACTAGGAAACGCAAGAATCTATAAAAAGAGAATTCAAATGACCGCCAAACATTAAAAAACACTTGAAAAGGCTAAAATTATCATAAAAACAACTAAAATCTCTTTAATTTCTCAAAAACAAAAGAAAAACGCTTAAACACATCATAGAACAACCTCTAATCTCTTCCAAACGCAAGAATTTCTCAAACGAGCCTTGAAATAAAATTAAAGCACTAAAAAAACACATGAAATGGCTTAAAAAAGATAGATTCTTTCATTTTCAAGTTATTTGTGGTTGCTTTATGTTGTTTTTACAAATTTTCATTTGGTTTTGAGTGTTTGGAAGAGATTTGAGTTGTTTTAATGGTTTTTTTTAGCCTTATCATGTATTTTTGAGTGTTTTAATGTCATTTCAAAGATCTTTTGATAGATTCTTCCCTTTTCAAGTTATTTGAGGTTGTTATATGGTGTTTTTACCACTTTTCATTTGTTTTTGAGTTTTTTAAGAGATTTGAGTTGTTTTTATCTTGTTTTTATCCTTTTCATGTGTTTTTGAGTATTTCAAGGTCAGTTCAAGGCTTTTTTATTGATTCTTGCATTTTGAAGAGATTTGAGGTTGTTTTATGATGTTTATTAGCTTTTTTTCATTTATTTTTGAGGTTGTAAGAAATTTGACTAGTTTTTTGAGCGTTTTTCCCTTTTTCAAGTATTTTTTAAGTGTTTTAAAGTCATTTCAAGGCTCTTTTGATAGATTCTTGTATGTCCAAGTTATTTGAGGTTGTTTTATGGTGTTTTTACCGTTTTAAATTTGTTTTTGAGTATTTTGAAGAGATTTGAGTTGTTTTTATGGTGTTTTTAAGGTAATTTCAAGGGTCTCGTGATAGTTTTTTACATTTTTAGGTTATTTGAGGTTGTTTTATGGTGTTTTTATGCCTTTTCATTTGTTTCTAGAGATTTGATTTGAGTTATTTTACTGGTGTTTTTTGCCTTTTCATATGTTTTTAAGTAGTTTCAAGTCATTTCAAGACTCTTTTGATTGATTCTTGCATTTTGAAGAGATTTGAGGGTGTTTTATGATGGGTATTAGCCTTTTCCATTTTTTATCTTATTTTTGTGTTTTTTAAGAGATTTGAGTTGTTTTTATAGTGTTTTAGCTTTTTTCAAGTGTTTTTTAGTGTTTTAAAGTCATTTCACGGCTTTTTTGATAGATTCTTATATTTTCTAGTTATCTGAGGTTGTTTTATGGTGTTGTTATCATTTTTCATTTATTATAGAGTGTTTTGAAGGGATCTGAGTTATTCTTACATTATTTTTGGCTTTTTCATGTGTTTTTGAGTATGTTATGGTCATTTCAAATCTTTTTTGATAGATTCTTGCGTTTTGAAGAGATATGAGATTGTTTTATAATGTTTATTAACCTTTTTTCATTTGTTTTTTAGGGTTTTAAGTGATTTTAGTTGTTTTTTTTAATGACATTTTTATCCTTTTCAAGTGTTCTTGAGTATTTTATGGTCATTTCTAGGCTCGTTTTATAGCTTTTTGTGTTTTCAAGTTATTTGAAGTTGTTTTATGGTACTTTTTTTATTTTTATTTTATCACTTTTCATTTGTTTTGAGTGTTTTGGAGAGATTTGAGTTCTGTGTATGGTGTTCTTAGTCTTTTCATGTCTTTTTGAGTGGTTTAAGGTCTTTTCAAGTCTCTTTCGATTGATTCTTGCGTTTCCAAGAGATTTGAGGTTGTTTTTTTTATGTTTATTAGCCTTTTTCATTTGTTTTTGAGGTTTTTAAGAGATTTGAGTTGTTTTTATGTTTTTTTAGCATTTTCAAGTGTTTTTGAGTATTTTAACGTCATTTCAAGGTTATTTTTATTGATTATTGCGTTTTCAAGTTATTTAATGTTGTTTTATGATTTTCATTTTACCAGTTTTCATTTGTTTTTGAGTGTTGTGAAGAGATTTGAGTTATTTTTATGGTGTTTTTAGCCATTTTATGTGTTTTTTAGTGTTTTAAGGTCATTTCAAGTCTCTTTTGATAGATTCTTAAGTTCTTTAGAGATTTCAGTTAGTTTTGTGAGGTTATTTTTGGCCTTTTTCATTTTTTTATTGAGATTTTTAAGAGATTTGAGTTATTTTTATGGTGTTTTTATCCTTTTCAAGTGTTTTTGAGTGTTTAAAGGTTATTTCAAGGCTCTTTTGATAAATTCTTGTGTTCCGTAGTTATTTAATGTTGTTATATGCTGTTGTTACCCCTTTGAATTTGTTTTAGATTATTTTGAAAAGATTTGAGTTGTTTTTACATTGTTTTCACCCTTTTCATGTGTTTTTGAATGTCTTAAGATTATTTCGACGCTTATTTGATAGATTCTTGTATTTTTGTAAGTTATTTAAGGTTGTTTTATGATGTTTATTAACCTTTTTTCATTTGTTTTTTTGGCTTTTTCCATTCCACTTGTCAACCTGAAGCTTGAGTTTCCTATTCTCATTTCTTAGGTGTATCACCTCAACTTCAATGACTTCAAGAAGTCTAGAGATAGACTTAAGTTCCTCTTGGACTCTTTGATAATGGAGTTCGATCTTGTCAACTTTAATAACCTTTTCATTGGCTACTGCAAGCTCACCTCTTCTTTAGACAAGTTGTAAGTTTTCTCAATGAGTATGAGAATGATTTTCTTCATCTCTTCTTTAGATGTGGTATCAATGTCAAGATCATATGCCTCATCACTATTTTGAGCCATGAGACACATGAGTGACTTTTGAGCTCTGGAGAGGGCTTCTGAGGCTGCATCATCATCGTCTGACTCTGTTTCACTCCATGTTTTTGCAATCAGAGGGTTCCCTTTTTCTAGAGGACCTTCTTTAAGGTTGGTGCTTTGATTTCTTCTTTGCAGCAAGGTTATTGGCAGGTTTGCTACACTGAACAGCAAAGTGCTCTACCTTATAGCAGTTGTAGCATGTGAGCTCAGACTCCTCGGTGCACGAGAGTCTTTGTTGGGCCTTCCCATCTTTTTGAAATATATTCTGAATCGTTTGCTCAGCATGCCTAACTCCTCACTTGAGGCCTGTGACTATGAGTCAGAGGACTCTTCTACAATAATCCTTTCTTTTGAACTTCTAATTTGAGTTTTGAGGGAGATATGCTTTTCGTTTTGGTCCATCGTCTGATTCTTCCTCTACTCGATCTCCAAACTGTAAGTCAGCAAGACAGCATAAAGATTAGAGAGAGTGGTTTGGTCCATTTTCCTGGACTTTCGTATTGTAGTAACCTTGGTGTCCCACTCAGGGGTGAGACACCTCAGGAACTTCAAGTTAACCTTTTGAGGAGAAATATTCTTCCCAAGGTTCCTCAAAGTGTTAACAAAAATATTGAATTTGTCAAAAAACTTTGTCAGCATCTCATTTTCATTTATCTTTATAAGCTCATATTACTGAATGTGAAGATTCAGCTTGTTTTCACAGATTTCATCCGTGCCATCGTTCCTTAGTATCAAGGCATCCCATGCCTCCTTTGCAGATTTCCAATGTATTACTAGTTCAACCATATCAATACCTAGGGATTTCACAATAATCCCTAAGGCACGTCTATTAACCTGAATGAGTTTCCTATCCTCCTCAGAGAAATTTTTTTCCTCTTTGGGGACAAGTTTTTCACTATCGTTTGGATCCATAGAAGGACCCATAGGGATGAATCTCCCTTTGAGGATAATTTTTCTCATTCTATCATCGGCTTGGTCAAAATGAAACATCATTCTGGTTTTTCAATAATTGAATTTGTGATCCTTGAATAGTAGAGGATGGGCATCGTATAGGATGAACACTTTACTTGCACCTAGCATTCTTGAAACACATATTAGTAACTTCTTTGTGGGGTTACTCATCACCATATCAAATAAAGGTCGGATATGTTGAGACTCTTTTGAAGTCTCAACATTACTGCTAGAGGATGGTTTGATGGGTTAAGCCTTCTTAGAAGTTTCACCCTTACTACAAGAGCCCAAACCAGCTCTACAGTTATTTGGCCTGTATAATATGAATTTCCTTGAAATCCTTTGTTCTACTATTCCACTTGTTAATCTGAAACTTGAGTTCCCTATTTTCGTTTCTTAGGTAGATCACCTCAGCTTCAGTGACTGAAGAAGTTCAGAGGTGGACTTCAGTTCCTCTTGGACTCTTTGAGAATGCAGTTCGAGCTTGTCAACTTCAATAGCCCTTTCATTCGCTACTGCAAGTTCATCTCTTAATTTGTTTCTTTCCTCCATGAGAACCTTGAAGTTTCTATTCAAGTTGTAGATTTTCTCAATGAGTTCTAGAATGATTTCTTTCATCTCTTCCTTAGAGATGGTATCAATGTCAAGATCATATAGTTCATCACTGTTTCGAGCCATGAGGCACATGAGTATTTTTGAGCTCTGGAGGGGCCTTCTGAGGCTGCATTATCATCGTCTGACTCCGTGTCGCTCTACGTTTTTGTTACCAGAGCCTTCCCTTTTCTGAAGAACTTTCTTTGAGGTTGCTGCTCTGATTTCTTCTTTGCAGCAGGGGTGTTTGCAGGTTTCTGCACTGAGCAGCAATGTGCCCTATCTTATCATAGTTGTAGCATGTGAGCTCAGAGTCCCTTTGTGTAGGGGAGTCTTTGTTGGGTCTTCTCATCTTTTTGAAATATTTTCTGAATTGTTTGCTCAGCATGGCCAACTCCGCGCTTAACACTTCTGACTGTGAGTCAGAAGACTCTCTGCACCAACCCTTTCCTTTCTGATTTGAGCTTTGAGGGGGATATGCTTTTTTTTTTTTTTTTTGCTCCATCACCCGAGTCTTCCTCTGCTCGATGTCCAAGCTGTAAGTCAATAGGACACCATAGAGGTTAGAAAGAGTGGTTTGATCCATTTTTCTGTACTCCCTAATTGCAGTGACCTTGGTGTCCCACTCAGGGGTGAGATACCTTGAAAACTTCAAGTTAACCTTTTGAGGAGAAATATTCTCCCCAAGGTCCCTCAAAGTATTGACAAGAATGTTGAATCTATCAATGTCTCATTGTCATTAATCTTTATAAGCTCATATTGCTTAATGTGAAGATTCAACTTTTTCTCACAAATTTCATTCATGCCATCATTTCTTAGAATCAACGCATCCCATGCCTCCTTTGCTAATTTCAATGTATGACTAGTTGATGTGTGCATAAACACACATCATTTCTTTATTCTAAATGTTTGTTTTATTCCTCTTGTATTGTCTATTTTATGTTTTTAGCGTCTTTTTGTCTTGCAATGTTGGTACTATTGCGTTTTTATGTTTTTGGCAGGTTGGCGCGATGTTTGGAACAAAAATGAAGAAGGATGAAGAAAATGACAAAGTCATGAGCTCAAAGGCTGGAATTTCAAGATTTATCATCATTTCACGTGCCTCGAGAATTAATACAGCAAAGTTTCATATCGGTAAGCTAGATTAGCATTTTTAGAAGTGAAGTATAAGTTTCTAGAATTTTTGAATGTTGTTTAGTACTTTTGTATTAGTTTTAGGTGAACAGCACATAATGTCGCGGCCACTACAGGTTGGTGTCGCGGGCAGGGCTGTGGTCGCTGGCGCGATGCCTAAGGTCGCAGGCACGATAGGTACACTTCAACAGAATTCCGTATTTTAATACGTCGCGGGTGTGGCATGCTAGGTCGCAGCCACGACACTGTCCCAGATGCAAAACACAGCTTTTCGGCCATCGAATCAACCTGGTCTCGACCTATGCCTATAAATACGTGTCCTAGGGATCTTCAAATCAGAATATAGAAGAGAGAGAACTCAGAAATGGCAGAGGCGATCAGGGGAGGTGGAAACGCGAAGAGGAGAAGCTTTGGAGGGTATTTCATGGAGATTTGATCCGTAACTCATTGTATAGCTTAGGAGAACAGTTTGGAACGAGATTTGTGCTGTAAAACCTTCATTCTCAGTTACTTAATCTTTGCAGAATGTTGTTTTCAATGCAATGTTTCATTCCATGCTTTGTTTGATGCATATGCTTGAGTAGATCATAAGTAGGGATGTGTGGATGACCTTTGATGACCTTAGATCATGAGATAATGCATTTATGATTAAAATCAGAGATGTTAATGGTGAATATGTTGCATGAAACCTGTTAGAATTATTACATAACATATGTTTATTAGATCGATCACCTAATATACATAGTTTGGAGCTATAAATCACACTAAGTGGTTTCAGTTAGTAGCGAAGTGATATAATATGATTAAGCTAATTGTCATATACAATCAATGGTTTCATATGCATGTGACATGATTAGGTTAAGCTCATTGCTATCATTGTTATGAATGGTAGTTCCATGTTATGATTCAACTCTTTTGATTAAATCATGTTTGAGTTAATTTAGATGGTTTTAATCTATTGAGTTAGTTTAACTATCCGAGCTAATTCGAAGTTAAAAGTTAAGCAACGTAGTGAGTTAAGCCAAAATTCATTACAGTCATTCCATGTTAAGCATTACATCTGAATTCAGAAACATCCGTGATTGATCTAAGTGACACAAAGTAATTCAACCATCATCCCTATATTTTTCCCAACTTAAGTAAACTACCCTATATCTTAGCTCTATTTTATTTTCTTTCGATCTAGTTAGCTTAGTTTTAAGTTATTCCTTTTTAACATTTAAACACCCCCCACCCCACAAATTCTATTTTTAATCTTACCCCTTCCTCAGGATAGAAATTATTTCAAATTGTGTTTAGGTCGACATTCGTTATTCCCTATGGGATCGACCCCTACTTCCATATCTACATTAGTATTTATAAATGGGATAAAATTAAATTTACACGTTTTACGACAAACGTGAAGTCATCATAAGTACACCACCCTTGAGTGACTTCGCCGTTACCGGAGATCGAACCCGGGTCACCCGCAAGATAGGCAGGAATACTGTCAGTTCAACCAAACTTAACTTGATAGTTTTATATTCTAGGTTTTAAAAAAAATATTTTAAAGACATATTTTTTTTTAAAATAAACAAAAAAAAATATTTTCTTGAAACCAAAAGAAGTTTATATGAATTTTTATGAACTTAAGAATTGGTAGGGTAACTCGATCTGAAGTTAGAAAATAAGTCTCTAATTTCAATCTCCTCGGATAAGAAGCTCTACTTCCTTTTCTGGTTCTACACCTCCAACTTCTTCTCCACGCAGAAATCAACACAATGTAAATAATGCTATGCAAAATTTAAATCGAACTCTTCTTGAGATATCTGCTCCAACAATAAACGAAGAGCCTCTTTGCATAAATTTGCCAAATCTGAATGTGACATTCAAACTAAATTCGGGCCTTCTGAACAAACTCCCTGTATTTAACGGTGTAGCGGGTGAAGATCCGCATAGACACTTGAAGGAATTGTATGTAATTTGCAAGTCGACCAAACCTTAAGGTATAACGGTTGACATAATGAAATTCTTCGTATTTCCTTTCACTTTACAAGGTTATGCAAAAGACTGGCTGTATGAACAGCCATCATTATCAATCAATACCTAGGCAAAAAATGCAGAATGCTTTTTCATCAAGCCGAACAACAAATCTCCAGAAAGAAATTTCCTAGATTAGACAAAAGATGGGGGAAAACCTTCACGAATATTGGGAGCGTTTCAAACGCTTATGTGCAAATTGTCTGCACCATTCAATAGTAGAAAACCTCCTAATTCTGCATTTTTATGAAGCGTTGTTACCCGAAGAACGCCACCAAACAAATGCTTGAAGTGGTGGTGCCCTGACGAACAAAACTCCTGCTGAAGCAAGGAGACTGATAGAAATTTCTGCCCAAAGTTCTCAAGATTTCAGCCCAAGGGCTGACACTGGTAGAGAGGCAGCTGGAAGCTCTACAACAGATAAAAAGATTACTACACTTACTGATTTGGTTGCTAAAAGAGTAACCAACAATACTCAATCATAGCTTCAACAAGTGAAGGCGTGTGAATTGTGCCAAAGTATAACACATAAAACGGATGCTTGTCCTTCCTTACAAGAAGATGTGAACGCTGTCAATTTTAAAGGAGAAAGAACAGCACCGTGGAACAATATGCCTGACCTACCTTGGAGAAACCATCCAAACTTTAGATGGGGAGCGCAAAATAACACCCAGAATGTTCCTCAACAAAAAAATTCCTTCCAGGATTTGGTCAGGGACAGCAGCAACAACAGACTTTATTGCAAATGACATTAATCACGGATCATCAAGTGGAATTTCGCATGAAGAGATGGTTAGGCAAATGGCTATAACACAAATGCAAATACAAAAGGATGCAACTACAAAAGGAGACAAAGACTTACATTCAGAGCATCCAAAGTCAAATGAGCCAATTAGCTTCTGATGTGAGCTAGTTGAAGGCTCAGATGAACAACAAACTCCCTTCTCAGCCTATAAATCCTAGAGAAACTGCAAATACAATAACTCTGAGAAGTGGGAAAGAGTTAACAGGAATTTAGGAAAATGCTCACAAAATTGAAGATGAACTGGAAGTTCATAAAGATAAAGAGGAGGAGGTAACTGAAGATCCTCAAACCCCTAAACAACAAGAAGAAACAAGGATATCTGCTCCGAAAGACACAATAATTATTTCCAATGCTCCTTTTCCTAACCGTTTAACAAAGGATAAGAAAGCAGAAGTGAAAAAGGATATATTTAAACTTTTTAAGAAAGTCGAAGTAAATATTCCCGTGTTGGAAGCAATCAAACAAGTTCCAATATATGTTGGGATGTTTATCATACCATCAAACAAGGACCCTGGGATGTTTATCATACCATGCACGATAGGAAGTGTGAAAATTACAAGCTGGATGATAGATCTTGGAGCGTCCACCAATGTGATGCCCTCATCAATTTTTCAATCCTTGAATTTAGGACCTTTACAATCAACTGGGGTTGTAATTCAGCTTGCTAATAGGTCCGTGACATATCCTATTGGAGTGGTACAAGATGTCCTTGTGAAAGTTAATGATCATGTCTTTCCTCCAGACTTTTACATCATAAAGACTAAAGATGGTCAAAACCATTCAATTCATGCACCTATTTTATTTGGGAGACCATTCCTACGGACAGTTAACACTAAAATAGATGTTAACACTAGAAAGCTGTCCATGGAATTTGTTGGAGAGATGATCGAATTTAATATTTATGAGGCTATGACACATACAAGCGATTAAGTATTCGCTGTGTGTTCGGTTAGCACCTCCACGTCCCTTGAAGAAGAATTATTCGATGCAGATGAGTTGACCTTTAGTGAAACCATCAAGAAAATTGAAATTGAACAAGAATTTGATGAAAGCACTTATAATCACGACTTGTCTTTCCTAGAAGATCAATTACAAGGGCAAGAGCATGTTGAAATGCTTGAATTGCCACAAGACCATGAAAAGATCAAGCCATCAATTGAAACGCCACCAACATTAGAGCTAAAATCGTTGTCAGCTCAGTTGAAACATGCTTATCTGGGTGACGATAGCAAGTTATCGATTATTATCTCAAGTCAACTGAAGATGAGCAAGAAAAAGTTCTGGTGGGTGTACTAAAAAGGCACAAAATGGCTATCGGATGAACCCTTGTTGACATTAAAGCAATTAGTCCTGTTACTTGCATGCATAGAATCTTATTAGAGGATAATTTCAAACCATCCAGAGAACTTCAATGGAGATTGAATCCTCCAATGATGGAGGTAGTCAAAAATGAAATTTTTAAATTGCTCGATGCTGGAGTAATTTATCCAATCACGGACAGCCGATGGATAAGTCCGATACTCGTTGTGCCTAAGAAGTCGGGCTTAACAGATGTTGAGATGGACAATGGGAAAACTATTGCAACAAGAGTGCAAAGTGGCTGAAGAGTATGTATTGCTTACCGTAAATTAAATGCCGCCACGAGAAAAGATCATTCCTCGTTCCCTTTTATGGATCAAATGCTAGAAAGGTTAGCAGGGCATTCACACTACTGTTTCCTAAACAGATATTCAGGGTATAACCAAATTGTGATAGCCCCTGAAGACCAAGAGAAAACAACATTTACTTGTCTCTTTGGAACCTATGCTTACAGGCGTACGCCATTTGGCTTATGCAATGCGCCTGCAACGTTCCAGAGGTGTTTAATGTCTATATTTTCTGATTATATATCAGAAATAATAGAGGTCTTCATGAACGATTTTTCAGTCTATGCGAATTCTTTTGACCATTGTCTGCAAAATCTAGAAAAAGTTCTTAAACGGTGTGTAGAAACGAACCTCGTTCTAAACTACAAAAAATACCATTTTATGGTAGAAAGAGGTTTAGTTTTCGAACACGTTGCCTCCGTGAAGTGATTAGGAATAGACAAGGCTAAAGTTGAAGTTATCAAATCTCTACCATATCCCTCAAGCGTTCGAGAAATACGTGCATTCCTTGGACACATAAGTTTCTACAGACGACTTATAAAAGATTTTTCCAAGATTGCAGACCCCCTGAATGAACTGTTTAAAAAAGACACTGAATTTACATTTACTGAGGAATGTAAAGAAGCTTTCGAGATACTCAAAGATAAATTGATTTCAACTCCAATTATACAACCTACGGATTGGAATTATTCGTTCGAGATCATGTGTGATGCGAGTGACCGAGCCGTAGGTGCTGTGCTTGGACAAAATGTGGATAAGGTTTCACATGTAATTTATTACGTTTCAAAAACCCTTGATGAAGCTCAAGTCAATTACACGACTACTGAGAAAGAGATTTATTCTATTATTTTTGCCCTTGAAAAATTTCATTCATATTTATTAGGGGCTAAAGTAATTGTACTCTCTCACCATGCTGCATTAAAGTATCTTCTGAAGAAGAAGGAATCAAAACCGAGATTATTGAGATGGATTCTACTCCTTCAAGTGTTTGATATTGAAATCAGAGACAATAAGGGTGCGAAAAATCATGTTGTCGATCACTTATCAAGAATAGTAAATCAAAATCAGTCAATAAGAATATTGGAATCATTTTTTGACAAGCATTTATATAGTCTTCATGGTTATGTACCTTGGTATACTGACCTTGTAAATTTTCTGATGACCGAAAAATTTCCGAGTGATCTTCCAAGGCATCAAAAAGAGAAGATTAAAAGTGATGCAAAGTATTACTCATGGAAAGATCCAATTCAGCTTAAATTCTGTGTTGATTGTGTAATAAGAAGATGCATTCCTGATTACGAGATTAAGTCAGTGCTGAAGCACTGTCATTCCTATGATTGTGAAGGTTATTTTGGAGTGAGACGAATAGCTCACAAGATTTTGTCTTGTGGATTTTTCTGGTCATCTTTAAACAAAGATGTTTTTGAATATGTAAAAAGCTATAAACAATGTCAAAAGACTAGCAATATATCGAAAAAAGATAAAATGCCTCAAAAATATGTGATGTCATGTGAATTTTTTACATTTGGGGTATTGACTTTATGGGACCATTTCCAAACTCAAAAGGTCATTTATATATATTGTTAGCAGTCGATTATGTCTCGAAATGGGTAGAGGTCATACCCACACGAACTGGCAATGCCAAGGTGGTGGTCGAGTTTGTTAGAAATTTTCTTTTTAACAGATTTTGCGGACCGAAAGTCGTGATAAGCGACTGGAGAACCCACTTTTGCAACAAGGTTATGGACGCCTTATTTATGAAATATCACATTAATCACAGCAGCCTATCATCCATAAACGAGCGGACAAGCTCAAGTGTCCAATCGTGAAATAAAAGAATCTTGAAGAAAATTGTTGATCCGATGAGAAAGGATTGGAGTGATAAGCTTAATGACGCTCTTTGGGCGTATCGTACAGCATACAAGACCCCAACTGGAATGTCTGTATACAGAATGATGA
>JAOVYX010001830.1:0-12305 GCA_035668315.1 Drosera spatulata | reverse complement strand
CACTGCTCCAGGTGTATGTTGGCAAGACGATATCAGTGAATCCCAAGGACAAATCGGACACATAGCCGGCACTTCAATTTTAGTACAGAAGAATCCGAAAATGTATTGGACTTAATTACATCTTCCACGTTACCTTCGTGTTCATTACTTCGATCACAGCTGTCACACTTCTTCCCATGCTTCAAGGCCGTTCCCAGAATACTAATCGCGGCTGCACCATTATGAAGTTCTTGACCGGGGCCTCCATTGCCGGAGTTGCAAATATGTTTATACTCATAGGAGTTGCTTGTGTTCCCCAATACGTGCAGCATCGAAACATTCCCAGAGTGATGATTGTTCTTGGTTCTCTCGTATACGTAGTTCTGTTAGTAATTTATCTCTCCATGAAAACTATTTACCATCTGATAGAAAAATTCCGACAGCATAAGCAACTTCGATCAGGGGCGCGCCCAACAGTTTAGATTAAGCTGTTAGTTAATTAGCCATTGAATTCCCTCTGCTTATCTATATATTATGTGTAAATATGTTTCACTAGACGCTGTGCGATGAGCTTCAGTTTTTTACATAGAGAATTCAAGTGTAATGATTTTTTTTTAAAAGAGTTGTTGGCTCAATTTCTATACTCCCTTTGTCCCAATTTGTTATAATAGTTTAATCCGACATACAGTTTTATGTGTATATTGAATTTTATATAATTTGATGGAAAAAATATTTTTTTTTAGTGATATTGGAATGAAAGTGATGTTTATGAGAGAGAATGAGAGAGAAAAAGAAGGTGTTAGATATTTGATAATAATAATATAAATTGATTATCAAATAAGGAAAGAATAAAAATGATGTACATAAATTAAGACTAATAAAAAAATATTATAAATAAATTGAATTGGAGGATGTAATATCTTGTGTTTTTTATTTAGATAGAATTATCATTTAGTGTTCTTTTTTGATATTATTAATTATCAATCAACTCTACATAATTTATTTAATTATCAATTACACATATTATAAAGTTTGAAAAGATAAAATTATCTATTTAACTTAAATTTTTTTTTATAATCTAATTATAAAACTATATCACATCCCAAACCCCAACCCTCTCACCCCTCCATCGTCACCATGGTAATTGTCAGAACTAACAGTGCGTCAACATAATTGTTTAGTGCTAGTGATTCAGGATATCAGATAGGACACTGTTCTAAATTGTACATTCAAGATCCAAGTTCATCGTCATAATCCGTTGCCTCCACGACGATTGAGGCATTGACGTTATCACCACTGAATTGTTGACGAATTGTCTGGGGTCTGCTTTTGTGAGTAATTGTAAACAAAAGAAATTATATGAAAAACAGTACGCCTAAAAACGATATTGCATAATCCACCATGATGTAACGCGTCGAAGAACAAAAACAGCGTGCTCTTCCCATCACCACGACCAACAATATCACTATACTAGCCCCAACGATTGCGCTGACGTTGTCGGACTGATGAAAAGTCGGCATACTCCTCGAATGATTTAGCAAAAAGAGGCTTTTTCGTGCCCTGTAGAAGCATTGTCTTTGGGGGGCATTTGTCTTCATTGCTAGAGCGTCCTATGTCATTTTCTTTCTAATACGAGCGCTCCTGTCATTGTTAAATATCTGTCTTCTTAGGAGCCCAATCCATTAAGAAATATCGTGGCTATCAGATCCTTGGTATAGTAAGTGCTCCAATAATTTGAGTCCCAGCCTCGCACATCACATGGACTACCATCAACCATCAATCGAATGATCGATCCCGCACTACAAGAGCGAATCGAAGTCACTCATCGGGCTAAGCCGACAACACAGTTCACAATCTAGGATCCCTCAGCGTAATCAGAGCCACCGAATCTCTTGAAGTCACCAATCGAGCTCAGTCGATGATGGAGTTCGCAATCCAACGTCGGAGTTCGCATTGCGAAGAGGACGATGATGATGGTAGGAAGGCAACAAAAAGGGGTGATCAGGACGTAGGAGAAATACTGGTGTGGTGGGCGATGGAAAAGTATGCGGCGGCGAAGAGGGCGGTAATGGTGCTTGGGATGCTTCATCAGTTAAGGTTTTCTTAATTACATAAGTATGTTAAAGGATATGATTGAAAATGTTGTGTTTTGATTTTAAAAAACACAATAAATGATAATAAAATAAAATGAATAGCACTAATTAATAAATTGAAAAAAAAAACTTATAGGTAGTTTACATTTTTATTTTTGAAATACCATCAATATCCCAATCAGAAACATCAAAATGTATGACTGGACTGGCCGGATTGGATAGGTCCCAAGTTTATCATATTTCCAAAGGGACCAGCGAGTAGTTTGAGGTTGTGCTCCAAGTTAGAGCGATTCAAATATATGTACAATTCCAATTTTGACACGGCAAAGCAATTGAATGTGATTGCGATGTTGAGAGGTGCCCATGTGATGTGATGGCAGTGATCGAGAAGCATACGGTAGAGTCACATACACGTTTAAGAGCTTCGTCAATGAGTTTGCAAAATATCAGGGGAGTAAAACGAGTCAAACAAGTTGATTTTCGCTCGGATTGTTCTGGCTCTCTGCTCGTTTGTTCATTTATGATCAAGTTAGGTTTGAGTTCGTTTATAAACGAACAAAGCTCGATTCATACGGCTTGTGAAAAAAAAACTCTTCCATTAGTTGTTCTTAGAGCCCGTTTGGTAAAATTTTTAATTATATTTTGGTTTAATAAGTAATCCAGTAAATATTACAAGTGGTGCACTCGGATGGGCCGATGCGCGATCAGGAAGGCACGTGGTCTCGATCGGTGGTTTCGTTTTCATTGCACTTGGGAGATGCATCAGCCTAACGTCTCCCCAAGTGGGACAATGTACGTCATAATATGTAAATAATAAATAAAAATAAAAAATATAATAAATCAAAGAGGTTGCTACAACTGACAACTCGTTGTGGTTGTCACATCAACGCCTCTCCATGACAGCTCGCGTCCCCTTTGTAGACTCCAAATCATTAAATATGATTATTATCATTGGATCAATAATATGAGGGTTTTTTATTTTTTAAGATTTTTTTATAAATAAAATTATCAAATTATTTTTAATTATTAAAATGGAACACTTTTCAAAATGTAGTAAGAAAAGACATCCTGCGCGTTTTCCAGTGGAAGGCGCAAGACGCTTTTGGTTGACTTAAAGACGCACGACGCCTTCCCAAAGACGATGTCGGGGATGCCGATGCCGGGGAAGTCCGGCCACATTGTCCCTGATCCATGCGGTGGCGAAGGAGCTGCGACGGGCGGCCGAGGGGAGGAGCTCGTTGGGGAGGTTGATGGCAATTATGGACCGGGACGATGAGGCTGGTCTTGACGAGGCTCCCTGCGGTGTGGGTCGGCGCCAATGGTGGCCGATTAGATGCTGGACTTTCATCTCTACAGCAAGAAATTCCATTAGCACCTTGGCTTCCTTGATCTCCTGATTCCCATTTTCCTCCTGCTTTTTTTTTTCCCTGGTAAAGGCGCCCTGCGTCTTTATCCCAATTAAAGACGCAGGATGCCTTCTCTTTTACTAAACACGCTGGGCGTCTTTTTTTTGGATTCGTACAGGGCATCTTTTCTTATTATATTTTGAAAACTGATCCATTTTGATAATTAACTTGTTTGTGAACCTATTTTGCTAATTTTGTTTATAAAAATACCTAAAAATATAAAAAGCCCATAATATGCTAGATCTTTCCAGAAAACGACATAGCATGTGACTGTTCGAAAGCTATAAATCAACTGTAAAATATGTTTAAGCATCATTGCATCTTAAAACCGTGAAAATCGTTGTCAGGAAAACCACCCATTCTCATACTCATCTCCTCATCTGATCTCCAAAACAGAGCGTATGTTCTGACGTTCTGTTTCAAAACCTCTAAAAATCCCTAACAAAAGTCACTAGCCCAGTGTTCAAAATCCAAAATTTTGAAAAACGCTTATCATTATTTAACGCCCAAACTCCTAAATCGAGGAAAATCCAACATTTTAGGATGAACCAAGGACACTAAACGAGTCGATTATGAATCCATGATAGATGAGATGAGAACATAAAAAGGGCAACGAAATTGACGATGATGGATTCAAACTTGAAGAAAAAAAACAAAAGAAAGTGGTGAATTGAGTTGTGATGAGATAGACATGCTGAAAAGGGGGAATTGATTGATAGAAAAGTGAGAGGACAAAAAACACGGGAAAATGAAAAGGAAAATGATTAGGGGAAAAAGAGTGAGATAGGAGAAGATGATGAAGAGAGGCGGCGGTGATGAAGCATCGATGATGGTGGCGGCGGAGCAGGTGGTGACGAAGAATGGTCCGAGGAGGAGAAAAGGAAGGAGAGAGAGGGAAGTTAAATTGTATGTTTTTAAAATTTTAAATTCGTATGTATTTTTCTGTCGTTATTGTTGAAAAAGTTATGTGTTAGGATCATTTACTGATGAATTGAAAAATGGCATGTTGCATGGAGTAGTCTTTAATTGTTGCTCCATCCGTTTCAAAAATTTTACTACGGTATATATTTCAAAATCTAATTTAGTATGATCAAATATTATATTTTATAAAGATATTACGAAATATTAATTATAATTAAATTATGAATTCTAATGTTGAGTCAATTTAAAATTTTCTGACATTATTAAGAATAAAAATAAAATATTTCGAAATATAATCGTTATAAAAATTATTGAACGGAGAAGTATATTCTTTATCACAAAGCAGAACTATATGCCCACACAAGTAAGACGTGGGAAGATAAAAATGTACGCCGCCTTAGACCTATAAATTACTCCGTTACATATTCTTCTTTTTTCAAAAGCAAAGCAAAGCAAAATCATAGGTTTTGAAGGGGTAAAGACTTTTCACCTAATTGACTAGAGGGAGTCAATCCTACTCATTAATTCAAAATATGAATAAATCTTCATAATCCAATTTTTACTATCTAAAACACACAAAATCAAATTTCATATTAACAAATACGCGTAATCAAATTATTATCATTATTTGAGGACGGAGGGAGTAATTCAATTCAAATGCGCATAGTGAAGTACAAACGTATAACAAACACAACTGCTAGACTTGAAAAAGCGACCAAAGTTGTCAAAGTCCTTGACATCTTATCCACTGCTAGACGGGAAAAAATCAAGGCAAATGCTGCGAAGAACAAGAGCGTATTGGCGATCATGAATATCAAGTACGTCTGTGGTGCGACGTGAGCCATTACAGGAGTTCCTGCTCTAGCGATATCATCGACCTTGTTGCTATTCCAAAGGCCACCAGGAGGGTGCAGAGCACCCTGAAATGCTATCGCAATCATCAAGAACGAAACGAATTTCACAACATCTTGCATCTTTTGCGACTGGACGATATCTTCACGGAGCTTGCCCGTCGAGGTAAACCACCTATTTACATGTAGCGATTGCCCGTCCATGCTTGCAAGCTTTTTATGCATGTTTGCTTTTTTGCCAAGGTAGTCGACCTGGTCTAAAATGAAGCGATAATCAAAATTAGCGTTCAAAATTTTCAATTGAATACTGACAAGGATCCACGTGAAACCGTATCAGTTACTCTACAAGTCTTCATCATCGATTGCCCACATTCGAATGACTTTCTCCATAATAAAATCAAACTGTTGTTGCTTGTTATAAGATCAGATTTGATATCAAAGTTAAAGTTCACAACACCAACTGACGCTAATACCAACTCATATCATTAGATTAGCGAACGATCGGCACATTAGATTAGCGATTGGCACAACACCAACTGACGCTAATACAAAAATTGCCAACTCATATAAGCTCATCACCAATTCACTGAATCAATCAAAACACCACTCCTTTTCTTCCATAGGTCTTGCTAATTGTGGTTTCTTCATATATTATGAATAGCTCTTTGCTCCTTTCCAAAATAGCAAACATTAATTTCATGAGCGAATGATGATTTACCGAATTTCATAGCTGTGGCTTGCAGAAATACACCCACACATAAACTTCACTACAAGAAAACAAGTATATGATGACACCTTATGATGACGATCAAGAAAAACCGTCATCATAGATATACTATGGCGACATATCAATGGCGACGGTTGTGAGCCACGTGCAGAGATAGTTAGAATTCGCATATAACGACCATCGCCAACCGTCGTCATGGGCCGACCGTCGACATAGGTCCATGACGACAGCATCAAGCGTGACGGTTGTCGACCATCATGGACCATATATAACTGTCTTTTTGTAGTGTTAGGCATCCTAGATAGATGAAGTAAACTTGTCTCGATTGGCATGCACACAATAAGTTACCGACGAACGAAGTAAAAGTTACCATCCATGCATCAAAAATTACAAATAATTTGTTTGATTCATTCCTTCGTAGTTTCGCAACAACTTATTTTGCTTCATGTGGGATAAAAAGAAAAAAAAAAAAAAAACCACGCCGCCTTACATCCAGTTTGGGAAAAAAAATAAGTAGAAGAGAAAGGAAGATCGAGATGACATACTGGGAGATGTTTGGACAGCTACCATTGGCCTGAAAACCAAGTTATAGATGATAGTGGAGACTATCAACTCCTTATTTATAGTACATGTAGCAGGATGTGCTCTTCTACGAAATCTTCATTATCGTTTTCCAGTAGGTCCCACTGCCTTTTTAATTTATTGGCTCTTGTTAAAAATATGAAAACTAAAACTGATAATAAAAATAAAAAATCAAAGATTGTTATTTTTAAGATCAAATTTGTTATTATCAAGACAAATAACCCATAAAAATTTTTATGATAAAAATGTCCTTGTCCCACAAAAGACCTTGACAATATCATTTGTGGTCGGAGAAGTAGCAATTCCTTGACAAAAATAGAAAACATTTTACAAAATAACATGATTTTTTATATAAAGGGGATCATAATCTAATATAACAAAAAACGGAAATTGAATCCCATTTTTTCTGATTTTTTTTTTCTGCTATTACTTTTACTATACAAGAAATAAAAATCATAAACAAACACTATTGCTTTATTAACAGTGAAAAATATATATTAAATACTAGGTCCTTAGAGTGTGAGTTGTCCATGATAGCAACTTCTTCCTTCAACCATGAAAAGGGCACATTTTTAGAATAGTTTCTCTCTAATTGTTTCCCCAGTTTGACAAAGACATATATATATGCTACTTCAATACCAGGGAGGTTTCTAGTGGCGAATTTTTCCTCAGTGAATGTCATAGTAATGGGATCTGGATCCCGGATGGTACGCAACGCATTACACATCTATTGTTGACATAGAACAAAGACATATTATACTAAGTTTCCAGTTCCCGAACAAAACTAGTCTAACCTTCGGCTGGTTGTTTACAAAACTTGATGCTGAAATTGTTTCAGAAGTTCAAAGTACTGGCTGTGCATTCATCCCTAGACCAAAAGATAATAGCATACCTGAAACTCTATAATAAACTAGAACGGCATTGAACAGTACAAAAACATCAGTGTCTCACCTTGATTAGAAAAGCCTTCACCAAATAATCTGCATTTGTGTTCAACACTAATGCGCTGAGAACACGAGAATACTTTGCGTCAAGCTACCTCCTCTGCAGCTTAAATCTCGATACCGGCTTTGAAGGTTGCTCACCAGAAGGCTGGATAGGATAATATTCTATCAGCTTAGAACTACTCAACATTAAGGAAAAAACATGCAAGATACCAAAAAATCATGTGAACCTGGGCAGGGGTTTCCTGTATCGAATTGTTTGGTAAGTTGCTTGTCCGCTCTATTATAGAGCCTGAAAAGGCCTGCACCATCTCATGAGAAGAAAATATCCAACGAACTAAGCAAGCAATGTCCAACACTGGGCACAAAAATATATACCTTGAGACTATCAGTTGATGGTTTGGGCAAATGCCGTCCAACAACTGGCTTAGGCGTCTGATCTTGAACCTGTCAAAATAAACAATGAGTAGACTGGGAATAGATTGGAGTGGATACTTTCACTCAAGCGAAGAATCATACAGAGACGGATAGAAGGCATTGTAAAACTTCAAATAGGAAATAGTCCCAATCATTTGTTGCCGGGATGAATCGAAAATTTAGTGCAGCACATATATGTATTGTTTTATTTTTTAAGAAAATAAAATAATGAGTTCGAGATTCAGATAAAATGTGCTTCGACAAACACAGAAGTGCATAGCAGAGAGGATTCTAATCTATACCTCATAACTCCAAATTCTAACCCCTATAAAATTTCCACGAAATGAAGGTTTTGCCAGCTACTTGTAGAGAAACCCGAGTTTCAACTTCAACATTATCAAATGATACTCCACTTCTCTCCCTTGCTCTTGATAGTTTTATGACCATCTATAGCCTATAAGCATCATGTGGAAGTTCATTTTTTTAAACAGAAACTAATTCTCCTAATGAAAAAGGGTCGACCTCCCCTTTTTAGACAATTACTTAATGGGCAGGATCATCTTACATTTTTAAAACGTAATTTGATAAAGTTGGGACGAGGGATTTCGGGGCATGCAACACACGTCAGAGTGCAAAGAAATTGAAGCAACCAAAACACACCTCATTTTTTGACCCGAGTATAGATAGAAGGCTTGACTGAACTTGAGAAGTTGTAGCACCTTGAGGAGATTTATCCGTAATACTATGCTGCAACACTTTGACACCTGAATATTTACATTGTGGCAATCAAAATAAATTGATCAGCCAATCAGCAGAATTCCAATACAACGTTTTCAAAGATCAAAATGCTTATAAGATCTATTAATCGTCTAAACACTACAATGTCAATGGCTGTTCAAACATGTTAATGATTCAGACTCAGACAACAACCTGATAGGCTGATAGCTACCAGCAGCTATGCAAGTGGTTATGTCGCATGTTAGCTCAGGAAACTAGATAGCTCATAAAACAAACCATATAAACATCATAGGTAACACGTGGACTGATGGACATGGATTTTCAGGATGAAACAAAATGTTACCCAGGTAGTGTTCGCCTGTTTCCTAACGGTGATTAACCTAAGGTTATTTCTTAGTCTGCTAGGTCTTTGATTATTTGTATACAAAAAAGGGGGCAAAAAAAACAGAAAAAGTAAATGGGAACAACTGAATACAAGGAATGACGATGTGATCATATAGCGATCAGGGAAAGAGAGACAAACCTTTTTTACTATGTTCGAAAATCTCGATCTGCACACAACAATTTTCAACAAACAAATATGATGTAAGTCGGTAAAAAAACAGCTTATTAATCATGAGTCACGAGCTCTCCACTAGCAACCAGAGAGATAAAGTTTTACCTCAACCAGTTCAACTTTCCTTTTCCCTGTGTCCTCTAAATGTTGGACATCCTGTATCAAAAGTATTTGAAGATTAGAATGAATAATAATTGGAGTAATTTTGAACTTTAGCATTCAGACTTCACATGACTCTTGAGTTTTCCATGTCTATCCTCTCTTGTTCTTAGAGTTTAACTCCTCCATTAAACAGCAGGAGCAACTTACCAAGTCCGAATCTGATTCATCTAGATCTTCCATACTTTCAGTAGCGAGCTCTTCTTTTTCAAGTTCATCAAGTCTGGACATTAAACGAGCATACTCATCATCATCATCAGGTGGACTTGATCCCTTAACTGCTCCAGAAGCAGCCGAAACATCTTGGCTATGGTTACCTGAAATTACAAAAAGGCAATTAACTGCATCTTCTAGACCTATCTTTTCGAATTTCAACAGCTAGGCTTTCTAGATCGAATAAAACCTAGGTGAATTTCAATTGATAATACCTCGGGTTATTTTACTATCAACATAATCTCTTCTCCCTCCATTTTCATAAATAATTCTCTCGCACCCATAGCATTTCCTTACTTCTAATTTTCCTGCACTGAATGGCTAGGTTTTATTAAAAATTTTCTGCTCCTATCATTAGCAGGAACCTGATTCATGAATTGGTGGAGGAGATATGACTAACAGAATTGCATGCTTCGGCAGGTTCACGCAACCAACCAAAATTTGTGACAAAAGCTTAGAATAGGTCGCATTGGTAGATTTTCTATGGTGTTATTAACTATGATAAGAAAACATGACCACATAGGAACTTTCACACTAACAAAAAAATCCGACATCTAAAACGTCATGCCTGCCAATTGCATCAATAGAAGTCTATATGAATAAGGAACTAAACCAAAAATGCAGATTAAGTGTCTATGCCGAATGCAGTGACAAGTTCATCACGAATTGTTAAATGCATTATCAACGAAAATATGGAAATCACAGCATGCCTGCTTTAGACATACTTTCTTCAGAATCTTCATCAATATAATCTTCCCTAATCTCCACAAGACCCTCCTGCACTAAGCACTCCAAAATTAATACTTCCATGAAATTTCTACAGCATTCGATAAAAGATCCAACAGTCAACTAAAGTTACCGCTGCTTCAATAGCAGTTGTCTGAAAGAAAGAAACCTCGGATTTTAGATCTTGCATTATGGCTTCAAGGGAGTCAAGCTGAGACTCCAACACTTTCCCTCTTCTTTTGAGAATGTCAACTGTTTGCTTCGACGTTCTATCCACATAGTACCCTTCTCCTATAAAAACCTGTGACAATTTCAGCATTTCCACCAAGTATGGGAGAGATCATGAAAATACAGCTCTGATAGAACAAGCACGCATCTATATTTACACCTCTCATCGTCAATCGAGAAGCCCTCCCAAAATATCAGCAGAACTCTAATAAAGTTCCTTCAAATTTATACCTTCTCTCATTATGTTTCAGAACAATCTACCTAAGTAGCTAGTTTATAGGGGGATTTGGAGAAAGGCACTTGTTGTATGCAACCTAGCGAAATTCTACACTTGAGCATTGGTCCATCATGAGATTCTACACATACTCAAGAAAAGATTGATTCTACGATTTTGAATTCAACCAGTAGATAAATAAACCAATGAGCAATCCCAACAATACAATGTTCAACAACAGACGTAGTCCGAACTCCAAAGAGGAACAAACGACAGTATATGCATAGGGCATCAAGTGCAAGTGCTCCCACAGTCTTAAACCAAAACCTCAACATCAAACCCTAATACCACAATGCTCCAACTGTTTCAAACAGCAAACTAACCGCACCACTCGAAACCACAGCATTCAAAAAACAGAGGACATAAACAATGAACTACTCTGCTACAGATTACCAGAAACTCATTGGTGTGAAACAGCCGCCCCGGGAAAAACGCCGCTTTGCTGAACGGAACCTGAAATCTCACACATCCACCACAATCAAAGCATCGAAACCAAAAAAACAAAAAAGAAAAAAGGAAAAACAAAACACAAGCTAAGCATCATCACCATGATATCGTGGTGGAAAACAAAAAAGGATACTTCCGTTGCCGGGACTTGAACCCGGGTCTTTCGGGTGAGAGCCGAATATCCTGACCAACTAGACTACAACGGATTTATTGATTCCTTAAAAGTTGTAATCATTTTTGGAATTTTTAGCTTCAGTACGACTCTCTCTTTCCATTGTATAGTTACTAATTCCTTCAGTCCCAAATAAATTACGACACATTATAATCCTTTCAAAATTAGTAAGATTTTTATATTAAAATATCTATATTATCTTTATTTTATATCATATCATCTTCACCATTATTATTTTCTTTTTCTCTATCCATTCACATAAGATCATCCACAATTTCCCTAATGACTCCTCTAACTCACAAAAGACATACAGATAAATTAACACAAAATTAATTGATTTTTTAATATTAACATCTAATAATTTATCTAAAACAAAACGAATATATAAGACCCGTGAGATTACGACTTTTGTTGGCTCTCCCTCTCGACTAGCAACGCAAGAAGAATGAAGTGATCATGCCCTTGCGACATGGCCTATACTGTTGGTAGTAGATCACCATAATTTAAGGGAGTTCGCTCATGTATCAAAATAAAATGCTATGAAGTAATCAAGCTTTCTTTGCCTGACCAGCCGCTGCAGATTTGGTTACTTCGAGTATCCACAAGTTTTCTCAGTACGCACTTCTTCACGTTTGTATTTTGGGCAGTAGAGCACAAAATTATCCAACCGTTATAGGGTTGAAGCAAAATACATTATCACAACGGAACTTAAACGAAACAAAACAACCAATGTTTTTGAGTAATGTCATAACATGGTTACAATAACAAGCTCCAACTAAATGTGCCGATAGAAGCATTGGTTTTTGTTATTTTAAGAGCCAAAGACTCGGAGAAAAGCTAGAATACGACCTAAACGTTGATGCACACATTAG
>JAOVYX010001829.1:0-12305 GCA_035668315.1 Drosera spatulata | reverse complement strand
GGGGGGGTTGATAATCCATAGTGAATCATCTACTCATACTGCAGGAGTACCCTGAATCACTGCAGAAGAAATGAACGTGAAAGACCTCCTTGGCCATCCATCTGTAAAAGAAAATTAGAAGATTTGAAGATGACCAGGAGAACTACTGCCAACACTTTCGAAGAATTATTGACACTGTTGATGACGACAATAATAGGAAGCACGACCATCTCTCCACGACAATTAGTGATGCCAACAAGGCATTGGAGAAGAGATGTAAGAAACCAAACACTTAGATGGTCAAGCAATGCTCATCGAAGAAAGTTCGGAGAGCTCACCTGATAGCACCATGCATTCTCATGTTGTATTTGGATTGACAATCCGGAGTCCAAATGCAATGCTCCAATTGGTGCGAATACAGAAAATGTTCAGTTTCTCTATAACAACCACTAGCAGTGCTACACACAATAAAATATCCACCACATGATTCGAAGCCTGGAGAAAACAATACACACAATACAACAGTGTATTACATGCATTGCGTGAGACCACCCTTCTGATTCAGTTGTTTCAATTACAAGCATCTTGTCTACACTAAAACAGAACCTTCCATCACGGTGATGGCTTTTCCTTGAAGCTTTACACGGTTATTTTTCTCTATTTAAAAGAGCAACTTCACAACCCCGCTGCGTGGAGAAGCCTGAAACTCTTATCATGTTAAAATTGTAAGGAGACAGTGAGCTATAGTACAAAGAGAGAGAAAAATCAGTGAAGTAGACAAGGAGAGATACCGCGTATGCAACAAAATCATGATTGTTCAGCCTTTTTGACCAATATAGTGCCAAGGCACAATGTGCGCTTCCAGAAACAGGATCCTGTAAAGATTCATCTGCAACTTATTTTTCATTAGTAAGACAAAAATAGCCAAATAGGTAAACCTTTAACAAGCAAAGAGTCGCTTTTCTTCTACGACAAAAAAGACTAGACCGGATTGTCTTTTGTTTACAAAGAAAAAAAAAAATGATCAAAGACAGAAGACACCTATTAAACATCTCAACACACTCTCTCTCACGAGAGCCCATTTGAGAGTAGAGACTAAAGTGTGAAAAAAAATGCCTTGGCCCACACAACCCAGAGCCAAATAAACACCATATATTAAGTGGCAGATAAGTGGGGGAGACGGGATTTGAGCTCGTGACACAATGTCCCCCATACTTTTATACCATGTTCTGTTGAGTCAATTCTATCAAAAATTCAAACTGATTATAGAAGGTTCATTGATGCGCCTTTAACATCATGGATAGGAATATCCCCATAGGTAAAAGGAACCTCTTGATTGGAAATAACTTTGATTTCTATAATCTAATATTTACAATGGGACTTGGAGTCTTGGAGAAGACTCATAGTTACGATGCCGAAGAGGTAAAATAGTGTAATCGAACACCAGATGCAAGACGGAAAGTAACATATTGAGAAAGTTAAGAATAAACAAAATAAGGATCTTGGCTTGGTGAATTTAAGTAGATAATATACTATTGTATATCTCTCCCAATGAATATGCATGTAACTCCAAAACAGTCGAATATAAAAAAGGATTGTAGGAGTTGCAGTAACTGTAGCTTGCAAACTGCAATTCTTCTCACAGATTTAAAAAATAGCAATTGAGATTTCTACAAAAATGGATTTCAAAATTTAAGAAAAATAGTTTTTTTTAATCTATGAGTAGGATTGCAGCGTGCAAACTGCTGTTACTGCAACCTCCATATCCTGATATAAAAATGACTTCTACTTGGTTTCTTGCATATATGCCACTAATTAGACCTGCTGGCTTGCAATTGGTTATGTTAAGTAAAGAAACTTAATAGTGACAGAAGAAAATGTAGGGACAAAAGAGCTTTTTCTGATAGTTTAACTGTTTGAAGAAACATAAGATCATTCAACTAATGATGCCTGATAAATCACAAAGATTAAAGCAGTTGATGAAGAAGTACCTCGTTAATCCCAAACTTGGGGCAGAAGAAAAGACTAAAGAAGTCAAACCCAGATTCAGGAGGAGCCGGCCCAGAAATAATAATTCCCCTGCCAGGACATCTCCGAATTTGTTCAATCTGTGGTTGGACATCTTTGACTGCCTCTGCTGATGGTAGTATAACCTGAGTTGACAGAACTGTTACTTAGCTTTTACACAGGCGGTAAACAAGATTATAAGTAATCGATGGCCAGTTTGGCTATACTTAAATAAAGTGGCCATACGTTTACAGCTTGGGTTTTTGAAATATAAAAACCTTTCATATTTACCCCCTTAAAAGTTCATAATTCTAAATTACCTACTCGAAACTTGTAACATGGGCCAAAATGTACACGAAATGCTCATATCTCCCTGTTAAAAGCGACTTATAAGCAAATCCGTATGTGATTTGTCATAAGAAAAAATGTAAACGTTTATGGCTCATGACTTATAGGGCATATTCTCTTCAAAAAAATTGAAAGAGATAAAAAAGAAAAGAAAGGGGAAAAAATGCTTATAAGCAGCTTGATCAGTAACATGCTTCATTGTGGAACTTAAAATAAGCATTAATAGCATTTATATGAGCATAATCTGCAATGCTGATCGCTCCTAAAGATGTCCTGCAATCACGATTGACAGCTTATAACCCAGCTGGACCAGCATATAAGCACAGGTGAATAAACCTGTGGGGCTGTAATGAGAATACTCTTTAGAGCAAAGATGCAATACATGAAATCAAATAAATTTCGATGCACAAAAAGGTCATCTTCCGTGGTTGTCCTCTTCACGTCGATAACCTGGGCACCGTCCAAGGCCTTTGAAATGGATGAAGTCTCAGAAAAATTACAATCTGTCAATGGGACAACCGGAAAATCAAGTTCAATGACAAATTCTGGTTGTGATATGCCATTCTCATTATTCCATGCATCAGATTTCTTGATCCCATGAATTCGCTTAGCTGTCAAAATTCCAGAGAGAGTTGAAAACTCAATCACGTCGCCATTAACTAAACCAGATGTGAAGCAAAAGTGTGAAGCAGCTAAGGTTGCATGTCCACAGAGTTTCACCTGCAAAGTCACAGAGAGAATTTTAGCTACATGAGGCCCGGCAAGTTAGAAACTTTATCGTGCCAGTCAAAATCAATCGCCAAGGATTCCATGGAATCAACACCAAAAAGCCCAAGGACCATGTTTGTTTAATCTATGGTTTTGATGATATCAAGCAACCAATTAACTGCTTTGCCAAATTACCTGACTGGTACCAAAGACCTCAGTTGAGAATGCCAAAATTAATTTGGAGAAAATGACCAAAGAGTGAGTGGCATTGACTAGGGACCTGCTTGTGGATCCCAGAAATAGTATGAAGTGCGATGTCATACTAGTGGCCGCCGGAAGGTAGGAATTTGGACATAGAATCAAACAAAAAGAAAGATGCTATGAAATGTACCAGTTCTATGGATCTACGATTTAGAAAGTCAAAATATCCGGAAATCTTCAAGAGAAATATCTATTTATTTATTTATTTATTATTGAAATACATATTGTAAATTACTCAAAATAATTATCCTTTGAAAATAATGTATTTACATCTAATTTTAGATATTTCTCTTAGATCTCACCTATTTTTCAGGCTATTAAAGGGGCTTATCTAATTAGCTATTAATTACAACTAATCACCTTAATTATGTGAGAAAATTACGTGTTAATTAATCATCTTGAATATTATAAATAGAGCTCATTTGTAATGTATTATGTACATATTCTAAGAGCAGAAAATCTTTATTTCTCTCTCTATATTCTCTCTCTAAAATAGTTTAATTACTTTGTTACTTTCGACGTCTGTCGTCCGACGAAATCAAACAGGATATATCGACGAATCAGTTCAACCTGCGCGAGCACTCGTTTTATATCACGTTATCAGCACGAGCCTCTAAACCAACTGAGATCGAAACCCAGTTAAGGGTACTTTATTATACTCGCATGTATTGATTTTCATATAATAATAATAATAATAATATAAATAAAATAATTATGATTCCAGCGTCGGACGAAACGTTGTCCATGTGAAAACCTATTAATAACTTTCGACAAAATTAAAGTTTCTTCACCGGACGAAGTATCGCATGTGTGAAAATCTATTAATTATTTATATTGTATGTTGGTGCACTTACTCCAAGTGATAAGACTTAACTTTTGTGTTTTTAAATTAAGGTACAATAACGATATAATGGCCTCCAATTATAAAAAATAGTAAACAGAATTCGAAACAATCTTAACAAATTATTGTGCTATTCATTGTTAATAGTAGTTTTTAACATTATAACAATTATTTACTTCCTCCTTATAATTAAATATATGCTTTGAGAATATAATGAATAATAAAAAAAATGTTAACATATATGAGTGAAATTGTGTAAAAAAAATTTTATCAGCTGTTATACGATCTGATTGATACTATATCATTTTTATCAGTAAATTAAACAGTTTACAACAAATCACAGCATTATGAAAAAAAATGATAATAACTGAAAATTTTATTGCTATAATCAAACTCATATATCCATATATTTTTGTATATGATTTTCATTAAAAAAATAAATAAGCTTAATTTTATCACTTTGATGTGTTCAGAGAACTATGACAAACCTCACAAAGTTAGAATTCAAAACACTAGACTTATCAAGAGAAAACTATCCATCATGGATTCTTAATATTGAATTACATCTCTATACAAAAGGTCTAACACATAGCATGGTTGAGAACAACGAAACAACCCCACAAGAAAATGCTCAAGCACTAATTTTCCTGAGGCATCATCTCCATGAAGGGCCAAAATCTGAATATCTTAATGTCAAAAATCCATGTGTCATAGGTTAGTTTGAAAGGAAGATTTGGCCATCATAAGTTGATATTTCTTCCTAATGTCAGGTATGAATGGCATACTCTGATGTGGTAAGATTTAACTCTGTACAAGAATATAATTCTGTATTGTTCAATATTACCTCACATATGGTTTTATGTGGAAACCTATATCTGAGAAGAAAATGTTAGACAAAACATATTCCACTTTTCACCCCGAAAATACAACTCTGATACATCAATATCGAATTCTTATAAGTATAGTGAATTGCTTTCACTGCTCCTGGTTGCTGAAAAAAATAGGAGTTACTGATGAAAAATTCTCAACGTCGTCCATTTGATTCCGCCCCATTGCCTAAAGCAATGGCCACCAGAAGTGGTAATTGGTGCGGACGAGGACGAGGTCATGGAGGTGTTCGTAGTTGTGGAAGTTTCCACGATCAACGTTATAATCCAGTTGAAAATGTGAGCCTTCAGAAGAGGCAAGATGACAATCATGCACAGATGAGGGAAAAGCTCCATATAACAAACCCAGGGAGAATGTCAAAGGAAAATGCTATACTTGTGGGCTGGAAGGTCATTGGTCCAAATCTTGTAAAACTTGCAAACACTTTGTTAATATTTATCAAAACTTCATTAAAGATAAAGGCAAAATGCTGGAAACAAACTTCACGGGAGATCAATCTCAACCGATTCTACCACCTGAAAAAGTTTCAGATTTAGCTAGATATTCCAATACTGAAATAAACGACGAAGACCCTGGATTTGAAATGGTGGAAACGCTATTCTAATTCTCCTTGAAGTTTTACTAATATATTTTCAGTGGGTGTTCTATCTTTACTGTTTCAATTAATATAATAAACTTTGTATTAATAAAAAAATTTACTTACAGAATTGTCATGGAAGATACATGCTTTGTTGATAGTGTAACGACTCATACAATCCTGCAAAATAAGAAATATTTTTCAAATTTAAGGATGTGTAGAGCAAATATTAATAAAATCTCTATTAGTTCAAAGATCATTAATGGTTTTGAAAGTGCTAATTTTACACTACCAAATAGCCTGTAAATCCATATCAAGCATGTTTTATACTCCCAAAAGTCCAAAATAAATCTTTTAAGTTTTAAAGATATTTTTCTTAACGGTTTTCATTGAGAAAGTACAAGTAAAGATGGTAAACATTATCTTTATGTAACATCTTTTATTTCTGGAACCAAACAAATCCTTGACAAACTTTTGGTCTTTTCATTTGGGTTGTATTTTATCAAAAACAAGGTTATTGAGTCGTATAATGTCATGGATTCAAAATCCATTGATCCTAACACGATTTTGTTATGGCATGAGAGACTTGGTCATGCAGGTAAAAAGATTATGTGTCGTATCATTGAAAATAGCAATGATCATCCTCTTAAGAATCAAAAAGATGTTTTGAAAAATAACAGTCATCGTTGTATTCCTTGTTCACAAGGTAAGTTAATCACAAGACATTCTTCACCAAAACTTCCTTCTGAGTCACCTTTATTTCATGAAAGGATTCAAGGAGACATTTGTGGTTCAATTCATCCACTATCTGATCTATATTGATATTTCATGGTTTTGATTGATACTTCTACAGGATGGTCTCATGTATGTCTTCTTTCTACTCGTAATGTTGCATTTGCTAAACTTCTCACTCAAATAAATTACGAGCTCACTTTTCAGACAACCACATCAAGTCTATTCGTCTTGATAATGATGGAGAATTCACTTCAAAGGCATTTGATGAATATTGCATGTCAATAGGTATCTCAGTAGAACACCTTATTGCTCATGTCCATACCTAAAATGATTTAGCCGAGTCATTAATATAAAGAATCCAATTGATTGCTAGACCTCTACTCATGAAAATAAAGTTGTCTATCTCTGTTTAGGGACATGCGGTACTACATGCTGCAAGTCTTATTCTAATTAGGCCAACGGCTTATCACAAGTTCTCACCATTACACCTTATTAAAGGTCAAGAATCAAACATTTCTCATCTAAAAGTATTTGGATGTGCTGTATATGTTCCTATTGTACCACCACAACGTAGTAAGATGGATCCACAAAAAAGACTTGGAATTTATGTGTGTTTTGATACGTCTTCTATTGTGAGATATCTTGAACCTCTTACAGGAGATCTTTTCACGACACGTGTTGCAGATTGTCATTTTGATGAAACTTTATTTCCTATTTTGGACAAAAACAATGTTTTACTTAAAACAAAGTCAGAATTTCTTGGGAGGCAATGAGATTGCATGGATTAGATATACGTACAAATCAATATAAAAATGAAGTAAAAAGAATTATTCACTAACAAGATATTGCAAATCAAATACCTAATGCTTTTAATGATGCAAGTAAAGTTGTGAAGTCGTATATACCTGCAGTAAATACGCCATCAAGAATAGATATATCTCAGGAGAAGGATGTTAATAAAGACCTTGTTAAGGCTCATATTCTTGATGTTAATCTACGCTTAAAGTGTGGAAGACCGACATGTGCAAAATATACTATACCATGAAAAAGGAGGAGTGGCAAAAATGTTATCTCAAATATTCTAAAAGAGATAGAAATCTCACAGAAGGAATTATCCCCTGAACAGGATAATGTCCTTGATGAGATTGCACAGCAAAAAAATCAAAAGATCTCGATCAATTACGTGCATATAAATTATGTGCATACAAAGATCTCGAACTGAAGGCATCTCACATGATTCCTGTATATACAAATTATGTGCATATACAGAAATCGTGTAAGATGCCTTCACTTCGTGAAAAGCCTATAATCTTATATGAAGATAATGTACCTTGTGTTGCACAACTCGAATGAGCCAACATATAAGGCGACGGAACAAAACATATATCTCCAAAGTTTTTCTGGTCACATGATCTTTAGAAGGATGGGATTATCGATGTGCGACAAATCCGCTCAAGTGACAACTTGACACATTTATTCCCAAAAGCATTACCGGGAGCAACATTTATGAAGCTCGGGCACAAAATATGAATGAGAAGGCTTAATAATCTCATTGAACGAAATTTCAATGTTTAAGGAAGTTTTGTTTGAGGGGGAGATTATACATTTTTTCCTTCGCCAAGGTTTTTATCTCACTGGGTCATTCCTGACAAGATTTTAACAAGATAATCTTAAAAGACGATAAATACATCAAGAGGAGTGTTGTAAATTACTCAAAATAATTACCCTTTGGAAATGATGTATCATTTGAAAATTATGTACTTACACCTAAACCTAAATATTTTTCTTAAATCTCACCTACTTTTGAGACTATTAAAGGGACTTACCTAATTAACTATTAATTAGGCCTAATCACCTTAATTAGGTGAGAAAATTAGGTGTTAATTAATCATCTTGAGTCCTATAAATAGAGCTAATTTGTAAGATATTATGTCCACATTCTAAGAGAAGGAAACCTCTTTTTCTTTATATTCTCTCTCTAAAATAGTTTAATTACTTTTTTAATTTCGACGTTTATCGTCTAACGAAATCAAATGAGTATATCGATGAATCGATTCAACCTACGCAAGCACTCGTTCTATAACAATACACACTTAACAAGCATTCTAGTATTGTTAATATTATACCCGTAACCTTCCTTCAATGGGCTTTAACATAACAATATGGGAATTTTAACACCATATACTGCGATTCGGATGATGTACACTTGACCTTGAACCTTTTTTACTTTAATGTAAACCTCGAGTACTGTAATTTGAATATTATATACTGTAACTTGAAACTTGTCTACTGCAATCTGGACCTTGTATACTACTCCCTTCGTCCCACTTATATTGTAACATTTTGACATTTTACCAATCTCGAGACAAAGTTTGATTCGTGTCGTACGATAATCAAATGTAGTTTTTTATAAATTTATTGTAAAACATTAATGATGATATAAGTTACATACTTTAACCTAATGCATGTTACAGGACGATCAGACATAATTTGATATGAAAACGAGACTCTTTATCTATACATATAAAATAATATAAAATATATAGACGTTACAAAAATTATGGGAAGGAGGTAGTATAATTTTTTGCTCCAAAAAATTTACAATACAAAGTTACCAAATTACAGTATACAAGATTCAAATTACAGCATTGCAACAGCATTGACGCGACTCCCTAATTGCTGAAGATGAAAGTCTTCTCTCAAAAGAGAATGAGAGAAAGAAACCTAGAAAAGTAACGTATGATGAATGAATGAAAGTGTCTGCAAAATCTCTCCTTAAAATAACACATGGAACCAAAGACAGATTTAAATAAACGACAATGTTTAAGACATAAATTATAGAAAAGCTTAAGATCAGTATTACAGATAATGAATGTGCGGTTATTGTGTTACCTTTGTCAGACCGAGATGAACCAAAGCAACAGCCTAATGATATAACTCTATGTTATAATTGATGTATTTCGAATAGAGCTAGGATAAGTACAGGAACCGGAGAAAATGTTTTAAACAATACCCAATCCAAAAAGTTAAAGAGGAGCTTTTGAGACAGGTACAATCCAGTTCAGATACTTATTAAGATTTACTACCATTAATATGGAACCTTTTAGAATTGGTTCATCAACATAGAATTAAAGAAGATGTGACATGGAAGTCCCGAGTGTGAATCCTGCTATTTATTCTAATGACTTCACTATCTTTTCTTTATTCTAACTTATTAATGTATTCTTAAAACTGGTTAAGGACTTAACTAAACTACTTAAAACAGACAAGCATAGCAGAAGTGAAGTTATAAATCGCAGAAACTGCAAGGACAACTCAAAGGCTTCAACGAAAAATCAAGCTTCAAATTTAAAGAGGCCCGTTACGATGTTCCCGGTTAAAGTGTCAAGGTAGTATACACAGTTGTTTTGGAATCATATTAAGATTATAATCATGTAGTAGCATAACTTGTATTCTTTTTTTTGATAGGTACATATACCAGGCGTGCAGTGTTACCATGTTTTGCTAAGGAAGTCCTAATTCTTGGATCAAACTAGCTACAGTCAGCCCTAAACATAACACAAAGACATGAGATGTTGAAAAATCGGATCGTCGGAACAAAAGTATATCGAGAATTGTAACTTCCACACTTATAAAACAAGTATACTCTAAATGTGTTTACCACTCACAAATTATACCATATTTTTATTTGAAAACTCTCCGCAAGTGCACACTTAACTCTTAAGTGCTTTGTACTTATTCTTGTACTTAGAAACCCTAAGCTTTTGTGGTTAATAATAAGGATACAAAGGACCTCATTATATAGTAGTAGCATAACTAAACTTCTTCTTAAGCTAACTAAACTTCTTACGTTAACTAAGTTTCATGCTCTAAAAATTTTCATGGCTATCTTTCTTAATTCAATTAACCTCTTCACATAAAGCTTTTACTCTAATGAAGTACTGGCTTATCGTCAAGTTCCACTACTATAAGACCGATATAACCTCATTCTCCAACTGTTGAAGTCGGACATCGTTTGTTTTGACAAACAAGGTGACTAGAGTGCTCCACGTTTCCTTGGGCATCTTAGCATCATTAGTTCTCTGAAGAAACTCATCCTCTACAAAGACGATAAGAGCGAACATCGCTTTACTAGCTTTGACCTTCCATTTCTTAAGGTCTTCGTCGTCTCTTTTGACGATGTTACATCAGGCCCGTCAATAATCTCCTAGAGATTTTGATCGAGAAGTAAAAGTTCATTCTGACACACCAAGTGTTACAGTTGTTGTTGTTTAGTTTCTCGACATTGTTAACCGAGCTGCTAACTTCTACCATAGTGATTCCGTAAAATATTTTTACCACGTGATAAAAATATTTCTACAACAGCAACTGTATTTTACAATTCCAAATTGGAACAGTAAAAATATTTTCTATTACTAACTTTATTTTTAACAGGATAGTAAAATTTATTTACTGAATTTAATAAATATAATACTTCATCAATTGCACACCTCTGACATGACTCTGATACCACTCGTTGGGAAATCGGATCGTCGAAGTCAAAGTAAATCGAGAACTGTAACTTCTAATAAGAGTAAAATATTACAAATCCATACACTTATAAAACAACCACACTCTAAATGTGTTTAATACCCACTAATTATACCAAACTTTTATTTGAAAATACTCTACAAATACACACTTATCTCTTAAGTGCCTTGCACTTATTCTTATACTTAAAAACTCTAAGTTTTTGTGGTAAATAATAAGGATACAAAGGACCTCCTAATATAGTAGTAGCATAACTAAACTTCTTCTTTGAACTTCTTAGGTTAACTAAGTTTCTTGCTCTTGAAATTTTTATGGGTATATTTCTTAATTCAACAAAGGGAGGCTAGTCTTAGGATGATTTTGTTGAATTAGAAAATATAGATAGGGAGATTAGGAGTTGAATGTTCAACATGAGATACATCACAAGAAAAACAAGCTCGGAATGTGGGGAAAAATTGACAATTATCCTCTTGAAGGAAAAAAAAATTACCCACTAGAACAAGATGACTTAAAGAATACATAGCAAAGCCCAGGAGATGACTAATGACATATATAGTAGCACTTATGATATCTACTCCAAAGCATATAAATTTAATCTGACAACGCTTATGATTCTATAACACTAAACATCAATCTTGCAGTAGCATATTGTTTTGCAGGAGACAACATAGGGTCTTTAAATCTCAGTGCCAGTTACATATATCCTTGTACTAATGAATTTTGTGCCAATAACTATGAAAGAGTGAAACTACTATGAAAAAAGGTGTGCACGGCTCCTACTTGCAGCCGAGATCAGAGAAGGAAAATCACTTGCAGTCTTCCCCTCCATAGCGAGATAATCTTCCCATGAAGTCTCAAACGTATAGCAATCGACCAGAAAGTCAACAACAAACCACACTAATTCACCTACGACCACTAATTAGCCATCATTGGTTTGTCAGACATAAGTCCTAGTGTGTCTTTTGGAAAGTACTACAAAATCTCATGTCTAATTAGAACCCATTTCCCATGATTTGGTTACTGGGAATACTATGACTAGAAAAACAGATTTCAATATCACCAGAAACGTGGAAGTTGGACTCATCACCAAATTTTCTAGTCCTTCTACGTTTCGTATATCATAAACATAGAAGCAAAGTGCAATCTCCAAGAGAAGATCATAAGACCTTGTTAGAATATTGTTAAGATATTGTTATATATTATTTTATTTTAAAATATTTTTGTTTTTTACTTTAGAATAATTACTTAGATATTATGTTTTCTAATTAACTTATTTCCTAACGTAATCTTTTCTTATACTATACTTTTTTTTTCTTTTTTTTTTTTTTGGGTATAGTGAATTCATTACCCGAAAAGGATGATACAAAAATGATACAAAGCTGCCGGGACAAATCAACTAGACGACAAAACATGCCCCTCCTCCAAAAGGCA
>JAOVYX010001828.1:0-12305 GCA_035668315.1 Drosera spatulata | reverse complement strand
AAGGATTCATCTTGCTCACATCAAGAACTGCTGATGTCACCTCTTCCACACTTAACTTGTCTTTGCCTACAAGTAAAATAGTCTTCAATGTAGCATAGGAGCTAGGAAGTGACTTGAGCAAGATCAATGCCTGATCCTCCTCTTCAACTCTAACATCCAGACTAGCCAGATGCATCACAAGCCGATTAAACTCGACAATATGATCATTAAGATCCGTTCCCTCCTTCATTTTGAGGTCAAACAAATATGCTTTCAAATACAGCTTATTTGATAATGACTTAGACATGTAAACAGATTCTAACTTCGCCCACATCTTCATCGGTGAGACGTCGTTCAGAACCTGATACTTCATCTGTGGCGTCAGACTCAATCTGATGGTAGCTGTTGCCTTTACTTCCAGTTCATCCCAATCATCCTGACTCATATCTGCTGGCTTAATTCTTTTCAGTGTCTTGAATAATCCTTGCTGCACAAGAACATCCTTGATCGTACTCTGCCACGGGAGAACAGAAATCCACTATCAAATAATGATTTACAGTGTTTCCTGAACCTGATCACTCAATCTCACTTTGTGTGCACTCAAACCCTCTGGAATCGACAAACAATAGCCTCTGCCGATCTACAAACGTCGTCCACTTTGGAACCCTAAAAAATAAACTATTTATAGGGTCCGTAAATAAAATAGATCTGGAGCACGTCGCGCCCGCGACACTGTTGCTGTCGCGCCCGCGACCATGGCCAAAAATCCCATGTGCTTTCATTTGCACGTCTGATGCTCCTTAAAGTTCTGGATACTCAAGGCAACATCAAAATCTGCTTGTAGGTCTTAAGTTGTAAATTAGTACTTGGGTGATCCTTTAGTTGATTTTGTTTGTTTCATCTACGTTTTAGTGTAGGAATAACTTTAAATTGATTTTACTCTACGGGAGAACAGAAAAAACCTACGGGAGAACAGAAATCTACTATCAAATAATGATTTACAGTGTTTTCTGAACCTGATCGCTCAATCTCACTTTGTGTGCACTCAAACCCTCTGGAATCGACAAACAATAGCCTCTGCCGATCTACAAATGTCGTCCACTTTGGAACCCTAAAAAACAAGCTATTTATAGGGTCCGTAAATAAAACAGATCTGGAATACGTCGCACCTGCGACACTGTTGCTGTCGTGCCCGCGACCCTGGCCAAAAATCCCATGTGCTTCCGTTTGCACGTCTGATGCTCCTTAAAGTTGTGGATACTCAAGACAACATCAACAACCTACTTGTAGGTCTTGAGTTGTAAATTAGTACTTGGGTCATCCTTTAGTTGATTTTGTTTGTTTCATCTGCGCTTTAGTGTAGGAATAAATTTAAATTGATTTTACTGTACGTTTTTGGTCATTACCTCCAGCAGGATCCATCAAGCTTGCTTTTGTTACTTTATGTTTGGCAGGCTCTGGAATCTTCTACTCGAGAATGAGAAGAAAAGTAAAAGCTCAGCATCTTCCAAACAACTAGGTCAGAGTGCTGCAAGCTCTCAAAATACTGAGAATGCCCAGGAATCTCTAATCGAACACATTTCAGAGCTTCAAGGACCCACAACCAGTCATCTTTGCAATTCAGAGGTAAACCCATTGGTAACGATTTCGTATTGCATGGTAGATTTAGATTAGTAACAATTTCCCATTGTTGTTTAAACTTACCCTTCACATATTAGAGGGGAAGGAGAGCTCTTTACAGGATTCTTGTAATTTTAAGACAACAGTGTCACGCAAGGGCCTTCTTCCTGTGAAGGATAACCCTTCTAAGGGATGTATAAATAAGAGAAAATTTAGATCTGTTCAAACATGTCCTCATGTAATTTTTCATGTCTGCCCTTGTCATGCTGAAGAAACTCCGAAGGTCTGGTTAAGTTTTTCTTTACTTAAGCAAGTCTCTACTCTAATCAGCTCACAATTGAGAAGTGCAATGACCCGCCACATGCATGCTCTTCTTTGCCAAGAAAGGACTCTGCTTCGAGAAATGCATCTTGTCTATCAGGTAAATATCTGCCTACTTTGGCCCCACAATCAAAAAACTGCCTGCATTCATGATATGTAAATTTAGACATCTAAGTTATTTGCACTTGCTTAATCCTACCTTAGTTGGGGACCTCTATTCATTTTATCAAGACCAAAGTCTGGATAAATGACAAGAGTTGTGTTTTGGGTTGTTGATGTTCATTTGGTATTGAATCATTCTTCATGGATCGGACAAATGGTTGTAGGGATAAAGGCCTGGAAAGAGGAGAAGATATTTGCACCAAGCTCTTTACTTAATATCACTAGCTTTTTTTCTCTTTTCTTAGAAGGGCATTTTTCTTGCTTTTCTTGCTTATGATTCTGATACGATGCAATCTGTACCAGTTACTTCTCGCTCTACCCAATGCAGAATTGATGCTGTTAAAAGAAGTGATTCTCATGCAGCAGTAGCTCCCACATGTCAGAGTAACCGAATCAGGCGTAGTGTGTGGGATCGGTTGGGATCATCAATGATCACGAACCTTTGTGTTAATGGAAGTGAGAGTAGACTCTGGTGAGGAACCGGTTGGCCAACATCTATCATTGCCTGTAGCTCCCTCCGGCCTGTATAATGGGATTGGAGAAACTGGTGAATTGAGCAAAGGCAGTCGGACCATTGCTTAGTCTAATGGGATAAATCGTAATGATAGTATAGTTCCTGAACCGGCACCTACTGATAAAATTGGACGAAAGTGTCACTTCGATGAGGTAAGTACTGGTCATGGTGCTTCAGTTATGAAGAAAAGCGTGGATAGTAGCTGTGAAGAGGTTGAGCAAGCTGGTAAGAGACAATTGCCGACAGTGAAGCGCTGGCGAGCTAGTGTTTCGGTATGTTTCTTCCACCCCACCAAGTTTCAACTTTCATCTTATCAACTCGTTCGAATTTAATTTGAATTGGTCTAAAATCTTGTCATAGTAACTTTGCAGAAATGATTCAGTTGAGGTGTGTGGCACTGTTAGTACTTAGTACTAGGATTAAGTTCTGGTCGTCTTATTGGTTTACCCTTTATTTGACCGTGCAGGGTATTTGACTCTGGGAGGTGGATATGAACTTAACTTTGCTTTCATCAAACCGAATAAATGTTGAAGATATTTTGGAATACATCGGATTGGGATAACTGTAGACATTCCTGCTTGAACTCTCATACCTCAGAGCAAGTGGCGCTTTTTTGGCAGTTGTTTCTTTTTTCCAACGACTTTGTGCTGTGTCTTACCCGCTAACTATTTCAAGCTGCATTGTCCAGTTGTGATGTGAACTGAAAATCAAGCATATCAAAGGAACTTCTGAAGTTTTAGTAATTTCAATCTTCCTCGTGCAGCAGGTGCAAAATGTAAAAGCTCGTCTACACCATATCGAGAAGGAAATTTCAAAGTTGCGAGAAAAGCATGTGGAGAAGGAAAAACAAGGAAGTCCAATTTTAGGATCAAAAATTTGGTAAGGAAGCCTCCTCTCTTCATTGTTGTATTTCTTAGCTTGATAAGTATTTGTTACCTTCTAGTTATTCTTGTATCTACCGCCTTTAAATTTGGTCTCTCTTTAAATGAGATTGAGCATAACGGAGAAAGTTGAACAGATTTCACCTTTATGCTCTGTATGGATGATTAGGAATTTGTCCAGATTTTAGCTTTTCAACCTTTGGGTCCGCGGTAATGTTAAACTGAGAGCATGGATAATACCGCTGGAAGTGGCTTTGCAAATGATATGGCTAGACATATGCATGAGTGCTCTATTGTTGCTTAATTGTTTGAGGCTAGTTGACTTCATGATGTAATTTAATATTTTTTTTCCTCACTGTCCGCCTTAATCTGCTACTGAGTCTTAACTCGTGTACATGCTTCTTTTGAGGCTTTGACTGACATCAGGTTTCTTGTGTTTATATGGGATATTCTGATAAGTCATGTCATTTTGGCGGGTATATTTTATGTCTCTAATATGCAGGAAAGTGATGTTGTTGTGGATTTGCAGGTTCCCAAAAACCGCTTCAGGAAGATATCGAGTCGAGATCAGCATTGGTGACTAATGTACTGATGCTCTGGTTCATATTCTGGCTGAAATTACTGCTCTATTGATTATCCCCTTGGTGCATGATTTTTAGTTACCAAGTCTTTCATGTTGACGTTTCCAACCGAAACAATATGTATCCATTGTTTGACAACTATCGGTTGTCAGATAATGTTTTTATAGCTCAGAGGGCATTCTGTGATAAGAAATTTTTCTTTTGATCGTCAATTCCACATGGTTGGAATTATCCTGGTTTTAGCTTTCTGATTACATGAGAAAGAAAAGTAAAGCTCAATGTTCTTAGCCGATATGTCTAGGCTCTAAAGCCTAGAGAATCAGATTATCGTGCTAATCTTCTTGTGGGGTGGAAATCCATATTTACGTGTTAGTGGGAGATTTGTGCCGAAAAATAATGTATCAACTTTAAAGATCTTGATTTTCATGTAATAGAATGAGACACTTATCCCGCTGGTAATGTGAGGCTGAAGAGAGAATACTTGGAATTTTTTTTTTCTTGTCTGGTGACCTAGAATTTTCAGTAGCATTTAGAGCTGGCAAAGATTGAGAAGGTTTCTGGTCTAGTTTTTTTAGCATGCTCTCTCAATTCTCATTTCTTCTCGAATCCCTTCCTCCTTTGATTCTAGCTCTTTTATCTTCTAATGTTCAAATTGTTGTGTTGCCCTTTGTGTGTCTCTTCGTGTTTCATCAGGATTGATATGTTGAGAGTAGCAACTACGCATGCTAGTTTTTATTGGACCGCACACCTTATATCTTAACAATGTTCAGGTGAAGCTCTTGACCTGATGATGCGTTGGCATCCCGAGTTTTAAATTTTTCTTTGCTGATCTGTTATGATTACGATTTTGAAGGTTTCTTATGTCTAGCAAGCAACTATTTAAGCCTTCCTGGAATATTAGGTACATTAAAGAAGCCTTTTCCCTGTTCTTTGGCAAGTGTGGTCAGACAGCATGTGTTTTCATTGCATCCGATGATGAATCTTTCTTGTTACGGAGGTATAGCATTCTGTTGATTGACATTTCGCTATTTGACTCATGATTGTAAATTGTGGTTAATCCATTCTGCATTTTAATCGTTTATAGCGCAGTCTGATGCTTGTCTCTATTGAAACTTAGGCCTAGGTCTGCTTGCATTACTTTTGCAAACTAGGAGTCTACTGACAAAGCTCTGGATTTGAGTGGCATGGCATTTTATTCGAAAAAATTGTGCTTTTGCTGATTTTACTAGCCTACATTAGGGTTTCTTACAAATTGGTGTTCAGATGACCGGGGGATATGTTGAAGTTTTGAACTGTGAAATATCAAGCAATGGCTGGTTTTTTTGCCCAGATGGTACATAATATGTGAGCTTAATTATCTGCAAGTTGATGTTTCCCATTGCATGCAGGCTTGTGGTGAATACAAGGAATCTGGAATACTTAAGCATGGGTTTTTTGCGTTTCCTAAATCACAAGAAGACAATATCACTGTCAGTACTTCAAAATCGGTGTCAAGCAAAGGTGCATATCGTACTTCTCTGAAACCTTTTTAGCTTTTCTCATTCTTGTAAGTTTTGAGGTTTAATGTTTATTTTCCATTTTGAGGCAGTTTTTTTTCTCTTGAATAGTTTTGTGACGTGTTATTGTTGGCTAAAAAATCTTTCGAAATAAAAAATCACTGAGAAACTGTAATGCTCTTTTATTTAGACTTGACATCTACATCGAAATGTGGTTTTGTATTGGACAAGATTTCAGAGCCATGTGTTTTTCTTGTTTTACTGACATAGATCTGCAGTAAACTAATTGCGCCCTTTTTTGTTTATTGCAGAATCAACTTCCAGCCTCAGCAAAGCGCACTGCTGTTGGTTGTGATGAGAGAATGTTGTCGCACTGCGAAGTATGTCATTTGTTACTTTTTGTCTTTCTGCTGCTTTCTACCTCTACTTTGAATGGCATCTGGTGTTTTATGTGACCTTTGTATAATTAGAGATGATAGCTACATTGATGTATTGGGTGTAACTCTCCGTTTTTCTCCTACTTCATTGCTTTGAACCATTGCCTTTTTCAGCCCTTACCTGATTACTGGATTCTTATGTGAAGATGAGGTTGCACCATTGCAGTACGTTTTCATTCTAGGCATTGTACATAAAGCAAATTTGCGGGTGCAATATTTAGAGAAGTGCTGTTAGGAGGTGCTGTTAGGAAGTGGTGGTGACTACAAGATACACTCGCATTTCCTAGGATTCGAACAACTTTTGAAGGGGTTACTGGGGATGTGGATTCTGTGTGCTTCATTCTGCATGTATTTTTATTGTTTTCCCTGCCTGTTAACTGGGGTCATGTGCTTCTATTCTGAGAGCATCGTTCAGTCTTCTTGAAGAAGGATGGATGAAGTGTGATGATGAAAGATTTAGTGCCATACCTTATCTAGATTTCTGGATACTACACTGGGAATTACATCTAAATATAGCGGTGTTCAACACATTTTATTTATTGATCGCTTCTGGGAAACGTGTCACAAGTTAATAGGGTGGTTTATTTTTATTCAGTTATTTTACTCCTGCTACATATGCGAACCAGCATTCTGCACAAGCTGCGAGGCTGATAGCAGGTTTATGGGCTGACCTCACATTTGAAATGTTCCACGGGAGAGCGAAAAATGGATTTGCACTGGTAAGTCACTTGATTTGTTAGTTATTAAAAAAGAACAGAGAATGAATTGTCACAGGGTTTCTAATACCACAAGTTCGAAAAAGTTTGTATAAAGCCTTACCCGCTTAGTGGTTGACTATTTTCCCTGAGACTCGAGCTTGTGTACCAGGCACTCTTGATGTGAGTGTCTAACCAACAGATCAAGCCTACTATCTTATGTTGCTTACATGGTTCACAACTTCTTGATCTTCCTGGTAATCCTTGATTGAAATGATGAATATCTCCGATTCGACCTCCTGGTCATCATGCTGGTGTCCACCAGGCAATGGGGTTCTGTCTGCACAATAATGCAGCAATTGCAGCAATAGCAGCAGCGAAGAAGGTTTTAATTGTTGGTTGTGTACTAACACTTCTTTCTTGTCTCTGTCTTTCTTTATTTCTATTTGGCCATAATTTTGTGGCTTTTTTTCTTTCATCATTTTCTTTTGATCTTATTTGATGCCAAGTTTATGTATGCCTATGATTATAGGGTGCACACCATGGAAATTGTAAGCAGGAACTATTTGATGGGAGCACTTCTGCAAGTTTCATTTACGACTTGGTAATTTCATACAAAATTTTGCTTTTCCTCGAGAACATATTACCAAACGCTTTTTTTTTTTTTTTTTATTTGTGTGGTGGCTCATATATTAAGTTTGTATTATGAGTCTACGATGTCCATGAGTCTGCTATTGCATTATGAGTACTGTCTGTATGGTCATAGTACACTGTCCCGGCTGACATAGTGCCCTTTACGGTGAGGGAAAATTCTTGAACGGGTGGGCTACGATGAATAGAACTCCCGGCTGACAATGGTTGCCAGCTGCTGCTTTAGCTTGTGTTACCTTGGAGGATCTGATGTTAACCTTTGAGCAAGTACTCCTATATACTAGGAAACGGTGAAGGAGATAGTTGGTCTTTAGCCTTTGATAGGGGATATCGCTTAAAATTTATTCCCATGCATGATGTTGAATATTTGGGTCGTCCTTTGATCATCCATTGTCTTCTTGATGCAGAATATGTTTTCGCCCTTTGATTGGCGAGGGTCACAGTTCTGAAAGCGGATCCAACTAAGACAGGAAGTGAAAGTATATGGCATGGGCTCCTAAACATCAGGGTTATCTTTTTTCGCTAAAGCTTTAGTTACTCTTTTGCAGAGAAGTCCTTGGGTAAACTATGGTCTTAGAAACAGAGACATCGTTTTGGAAGTTCTCCAACGGTAGGGTGTTTATGTGCCTTCTCCTTCACCTTGAGCTCTTTATTTCTTTGGTTCTCATTCGCCTGCACTTATGCAACTTTCGGAATTCGATTGATCGTTTCAGTGTCAAGTTAGTAGTGTTAAATTACAATGGCTCTCCTCCTTTCCAGTTCGCTCTGCATTTTTCATAAGCAGATTTTTAGTCGATAATCAAACTTTTCAAACTTTGTCTTAGTATTCTATCTCGGGTGTAAGATAACATGTGTGCCTGGACAAACACTCGGGTATGCTACGAGCATGCAAAGGTCAGATTATTTTTCATGCCAAGTGTACCTGAGTTGTATTTTTGCTATAGTGCTTTTTCTCTTGCACTGGAGAAGGAAAATGCTTGACATTCTGATTGATACATCAAAATGCACTCTAAAAGGTCACAATTATCTTTATGTGATGATGTTAATCTGGTATTGAATTCTCTCTTTCATTCTCTTAGTTTTAAGTTTGAAGGTCCTGAAATGATCTCAAGATTTAAAAATCTGTCCTGCAATTCAAATGATTTCTCTGTTTTTGTGAATGATATGTTCCTATGTGTGAATAATGCGTGAAATGTATGTCCTGGTATGTGGAGTATATTCCCCGATATGTGAACTATTTGTCTTGATATGTGAGTAATGTACCCCGATCTTGGAACGATGTCCCCGATGCATGTGAATGATATTTCTGGATATGTGAATTACCATACTACCCCATTTGAGATTGTTTGTGGATAAATAATCTCTTTGTTCGAGGTGAGATGGTGCATTCAGTGCCAAAAGTTTTAGGGGGACCGGAGTTATGAGATAGTTGGGAGCTGTATGGGTATTTGAAAGTCGGTCGCTACTGTATCCACGTCAGAGAATAAAAGGATTTAGTTGTTAATTCTCTTAAATAAAAGATCTTGTTGGTCTTGCCTTGAGAGTATTAATCTTTCTTGGATCAGTATTACACAGACATCTTATTATCACTATTCTGTTTTAGACCATACTCTTATCTGGCTCTATATATGTCCATAATTAATGGCCAAACTCCAATCTTTTGAGCGCGAAGCCTGAAAGTGCCAAAGCAAGGCCATGACTGAGGGAGTGACAGATCAAAATCTTTTATTGTTCTTATGTGTAATGGAAAATCTGTTTTGTCATTTCTAGATTATTCTTTGTCTGATATAGTGATTTTGATGTCCATTATTTTCTCAATGGTTAATCTTCATCAGTCTTTAAGTAGTACGAATATTCATTGCTACTGCCAAGTCGCTCAAGTTTCTGTTACAGTTATCATTTGGCTACTTGGATGATCATGCGGTCTATTGATCCTATGGATCAGCCTATGCCATTTAGACATGGTCACGTATATCTGGCTTTTTTCATCTCACAACTTCCAGTCTCATTGATCATTTATTATTTTGCTCGTATTTGATAATGCCAGTGGCTGTTTGATGGTATGTTCTGTGATATGATGATATATTATGTGCAAGACATGTGCTGATTCCCCAATATGTGAGCGATATATTTCGCATTGTTACAGAGGTGTCCCGATATGTGAATGATATGCTCAATGTCCCGATGTCGGATTTGTGGCTGGCAAATGTCCCAACATGTGAAGCTGTGTTGCGTTTTTGTCAATTCATGCCTCGACCCTGATAAGTGACAGCTGCCCCCTTTAAGTTACCGGTATATGCCCCAAATTGGATTCCATGTCACATTATGTGATGTCGTTTAGATTTTCTACGTATGTGCTCATCTTCTTGTCAAGTGTTTATAGATTTATAATGCCAATGCCAGATGAACCTTACCTGGGTCTTGTGCTGTTTTAGTTTGACAGGAAGGTTGTCACCCCTCTTTTTTCAAGGCCATTGGATCCCCCTGTTGTCCAACAATGCACAGCAAGGGATCCTGCTCCCATATCAGTATCTCGTTATATTCTTTGTATTTGTTGCTCAAGATCGACGAAATACCTTTTTGGACTAAACCAGGATTTTAACTGTTTTGTCGCACACATTTGAAGTAAATTGGCTATGGGTTCCATGTTATTTAAGAAAAGTTCTCGCTGACCATGCTTTGCTATAGTTCTTTTTTCTTATGGAATGTTTCAAAGCTGGAACAAATAGTACATACGGCTGATCCCTTAAACAGTATGCCCCTTTTCCCCCTCTATATAAGCTCTGATCCATCTACGCTTATATCATCTACACAGGAGAAGCTCCTCGTGGCATGCTCGTCTCCTAAATGCTGAGAAAGAAACTTTGCCAATGGCAGCACAATGCGCCGTTTTCCTCTTCACATCTATCCTCTTGTCCAGTGGTTTGATATCAGCAGTGGCTTCGCCCGCTCCTGCTGCGGCAAGTCTGTATAAGGCCAAGATAAGCATAACTTATTAGTTTCTATCCCCTTCGAAACTAATCTTGCCTACCCTCTCTTTTTTTCTTTTTTTGCAGGAATTGTTGGTGAGATTGCTGTTAATATGGCATCGACACTGTTCAAATGGCTAATGTCCTTCAGCTCTCCTACGGCCAAAGCTGGTGACTTTCGAGTCCTTGGAAACTCGTCAACATATGTAACTTAGTTTTATCTCTTTTCTTTCCTAGGGTGATGACTTATGTAAAATGTGTCTTTGGGCTTTAAGTTTCAGGGGTTAGTAATCGCTCGTTAATAAAGTTCGAAGGCGGATACAACATTAAGACATTGTTCGAGGGGAATCATTTTGGTATTGATCTGTACTCTGTCCATGCCACTCCGACAGGGGAGCTTTTGATCCTCGATTCCACTAACAGTAACTTGTACAAGGTCTCAACTCCGTTATCTCCTCGTAAGTCGCATTTCCTATCTATATTCCGAGTGCATTTGTAGCGGCCCTTATGGAACTATCAACTATACTGTGCACAGGACTTCTGGGAATTGAGAGTAACTATCACTTGATGTGGTAATCATTGTTCATATCAAGTCCTAATAAACTGTCGTACGTTTAGGCTAGAACCAGAGCAGGTTGCTTTTGATATGCAAAATGCACATGCATATGGCGACCGCCGATGAATCCTATGGGGTCAACATGCTCGAGTCGCGTGCTATAGGGTGTACAAATTATGCTGCAGTTGTCGGAAAGAGCAAGCAATGTTCATGTGATGTATCCTTTCTGGTATCTTCAATCCCTTGTGGAAGGGTTAAGGTAGATACTTGCCAAGGAGACCACAAGGAAGAATCTGAATTTCTTCTTTAACCCACTTTTCCAATAAATAAAATTTAAATAAGCTTTAGTTCTTCAGAAGACTCCACTTCGCAAACATATAAGCTTTTCCCTTTTTCGACCTTTTGGTCCAAAATCATACTAGGCCATGTTAGTTCCGCTTTGTCACTGATTTCGCGGCTGTCTTTGTGTTGTTCTTGTTCATGTTATGACTGGAAACTCCAGGGAGGAAAACAAAAGCATAAGAATCCTTCTTTTTTCCATCTAACTTGCACTCCCTGCAACAGATAGCAGACCAGGGATTCTGGTCGGATCAAGAGAGGGGCACTCTGGTCATGTAGATGGGAAGCTAAGAGAAGCCAGGATGTTTCACCCAAGAGGGATGACAATGGATAATAAGGGAAATACATACATTGCCGACACTGACAACATGGCAATCAGGAAAATAAGCGATGCAGGTATCCTCGCTCTGCACGAAACCTCCACAGAACATAGGTTCACAGCACATACATGAAGGACAATTCGACCTAGAATATGGAAACCATACATAAATATCGTTGGGATAAGAAATAGACTGCCCCAACAAGACTCATGTTTCAGGTAAACATGTACTAGAGAGCAACTAGTCAAGGTGAAATCAATACAAGATGACCATTAAATTCGTACGATTAGAACACCCGTCATCAATAATGATTGTTTGAACAGGTTTTACTCTCGTTGATAATTTTAATATACAACTTCATTGAATCTTAACTGAGTAATTAGTGAGAATAAAAAATATGCATCAGATTACGCATGACTCGTGATTCGTGAAGCATTAGGGTATTGCCAAAGCGTTTGATTAAATTCAACAATGAAACAATGAGATAGATACTATCAATAGTGTAATAAAAGCTGGAATCAAAAGCTGATCATGACCTCTGTTAGTCTGTATACATGAAAATCATGTTTGCTTGCTTGGTGGCACAGGAGTCACCACCATAGCAGGAGGCAAACAGAATGGAAGAAGCCATCTTGATGGTCCAAGTGTAGAAGCCGTACTTTCAGATGATTTCAATGTGGTTTACGTAGCTAGTAGTTGCTCGCTTGTGATCATCGACAGGGGTTACCAGGCGATTCGTGAAATCCAGCTTGATTATGATGACTGCCCTTCTCAGTCAAGTCAT
>JAOVYX010001827.1:0-12306 GCA_035668315.1 Drosera spatulata | reverse complement strand
TTTGAACGGATGAATCATCATTGACGCATATATAGGATCAGGAGTCAGCTTAGACGATCTATACAGTTTAAATTTTGTTCGGATAAGACGATGTTCACACGCAAAACAGTGTGCATAATCAGTGAGATTGTGACAAGTGATGAAGTGAAGTTTCCAGAATGATTCAAGATTCAATGGAGAATCTACGTGGACGCCCAACAATAAACCACTGAACAGAATATTATTTGTTATCATGGATATCATTTTCTGTCGGTAGGATTATCAAAATCTGATTTATATTGAGTTATTACATTGGATTAAATTATGTTTTTTTTAGTATAAATTTTTTTAGAAAACTATACTAGTGCATCATATACCATGAAAACATAAAAAGAAAAATGTCACGATATTTAAACTTGAAAAACCTCCTTCAAGATGAGAAGTAAAAATCACGGGACTTATATTGGATTCCACCCAAACTCTCCACTATATCCAAATAATGGACGTATAAAGATCATTTTTAGGTCACACTAGAGGTATACGACAGTAACAATATCAAGGTAATAACCTTAACACACAAGAGAAGTTTAAACAAGAGAAATAAGAGAAGAGATTACCGAAACGAAGTTAAGGAAAATAAGGGAAGCCTTGACACACAATGCTGCTATTTCAGATTGAATATCTCAACGTAGGAAACTCCTGTCACAAAATTGACCGTTGGATCTAAAAAATCACGTGTTCTGTACCTGTTTGAGGATGATCGGACACCGGATGGACTCCGATCTGCTCCCTTGAATCTGACTGTGCAAAGCAGTCTTTTTCTTTTTCTTTACTCTAAAACCTACTGCCGAACACATTACTCTTTTTGTGAGTTTTTCTAGGCTTCACACACCTTACTCTAACTACTAAGCATGTTGTTATACACAAAGCAAATACACCAATAATGTAAAGGGATGAAGAAAGAAGAGCCGTGTCAAACTTCTCATACTTGTGGATCCAACTTCACATGGGAGTGACCCACCCAACAAATCTTCCCCTCACGACGATGTGGAGGAAGGATCAACCATCCTCGCAATCAGCGACAAGCCTCGAGCTTGTGTCCAGGAAGAGTCTTCGTAAGTATATCGACGCCGTCATCATCTGTGTAGATCTTCAAGAAACAATTTCTTGTCTTCAAGAATATCCCGTATCCAATGATACCTCGTGTCAATATGCTTTGACTTGACATGAAAGGTGGAGTTCTTACCTAAATGAATCGCACTTTGATTGTCACAAAACAATACAAAACGATCCTGCTTGAACCTAAGTTCGTTTAAGCACTTTTTCATCCATAAGACCTCTTTGCTAGCTTTTGTTGCCGCTATGTACTCTGCCTCTATTGTAGAAAGCGCAACACACTTTTGTAATCTAGACTGCCAACTCACAGCTCCCTCTGAACAAGTAACCAAGTACCCCGAAGTAGACTTACAACAATCAACATCTCCGGTCATGTCTGAATCTGTATAACCAACTAATGTAAGCTTATCAGTTCCAAAACAAAGTCCAAGTTTAGATGTACCTCGAAGATATCTCATAATCCACTTCACTGCATTCCAATGTTCTCTGCGAGGATTTGATAGAAATCGACTGACAACACCAACTACGTGAGCTATGTCTGGTCTAGTGCATACCATGACGTACATTAAGTTTCCAACCGTTGAAGCATAGGAAACTCTAGACATGTCTTGTCTCTCTTCATCTGTAGAAGGACTATGTGCACTGTTCAAAGTAAAGTGTGAAGCAAGAGGAGAGCTTATCACTTTAGCTTTGTCCACTTTAGCAAGAGGATTCTGTGTATTTCTGTCACGATCAATTTTAATACCAAGGATTTGCTTCACTGCTCCTAAATCTTTCATAGCAAAAGATTTACTAAGTTGCTTCTTCAAGCTGTCAATTCTACAAGCATTCTTACCAACAACCAACATATAACAGAAGAATAATAAAATCATCATCAGAGAATTTCTGTACAAAAACACAATGGTCAGACTTAGTCTTCTGGTAGCCTTGTTCCCTCATAACTGAGTCAAACTTTTTGTATCATTGTCTGAATGCCTGTTTCAAACCGTACAAATTTTTTCGACGTCTGCAAACATGATCCTCATTTCCTTTGACAATGAAACCCTCTGACTGTTTCATATAAATCTCTTCCTCTAGGTTTTCATGTATGAAGGCCGTCTTGACATCCATCTGTTCAATCTCCAAGTCTAGGCTTGCTGCTAAGCCTAAACCAACACGAATAGATGACATTTTCACAATAGGAGAAAATATTTCATCAAAATCAATGCCCTTTCTTTGACTAAATCCATTAACAAGCAATCTACCTTTGTAATGGGGTTGTGAAGTAAGTTCATCTTGCTTCAACCTGTATACCCACTTGTTCTTTAAAGCTCTTTTACATTTAGGTAACCTTACCAACTCAAAAGTATGATTCTCATGAAGTGACTGCATCCCATTCTGTATAGCTTCAAACCATTGATTTTCGCACTCGTCTTCCACAGCTTTTGCAAAGCTCTCTGGTTCACCTGCATCAGTCACACAAACATACTGATCTGGAGGATACCTAGTAGAAGGTTGTCGTTCTCTATTGATCTACGAGACCCGACATCTTCTGCAACAACCGGAGAAACTACTGGCTCAGGAATTGCAATCTCTGCCACAGGAATTATGTCCTCTATCACAACTGGACCTGGGATCTGTCCTGTCTCTAGATTAAATACATCATGATGTTCTTCCTCAACCTGTATAGCAGCATATGTATCAGAAATCGGATCCAAATCAAGCAAATCATCGCTAACCCGTGGCACTGAAATCTTTGATTTCTCAATGTCCCTGATTGTCTGATCTTCCATAAACACAACATCTCTGCTTCTTACAAGTTTCTTTTCAACTGGATCATAAAACTTATAACCAAAATCATCCTGACCATAACCTATGAAGATACACTGTCGTGATTTCACATCTAGTTTAGACCTCTCATCTTTGGGAATATGCACAAAAGCCTTACATCTAAAGACGCGCAAGTGATCATATGAAATATCTTTACCTGTCCAAACTCTGTCAGGAACATCAAGATCTAAATGAACACATTGAGTGAGATTTAAAACGTGTACAACTATATTCAAAGCCTCACCCCAAAAAGATCTCGGAAGTTGTACTTGTGAAAGTAAGCATCTTGCCCTTTTCACTAGTGTTCTGTTCATTCTCTCAGCTATGCCATTCAACTGAGGTGTCTTGGGAGGAGTCTTTTGATGCCGAATATCCTTCTGCCTGTAATACTCATCAAAAGGACCAATATACTCTCCCCGTTATCACTTCTGATGTATTTCAGCTTCTTTCCTATTTGTCTTTCCACTGAAGCCTAAAACTGCTTAAAAACACCTAACACTTGGTCTTTAACTTTCAAGGTATAAACCCAAAACTTCCTTGAATAATCATCTATGAAGGTAACAAAGTAAAGAGATCCACCAAGTGTTCTAGTTTTCATATAACCACAGACATCAGTATGCACCAAATCAAGGAGGGGAACATCTGAAAGCAACTTTGTTTTGTTTTCCTTCTAAGCAATGCGCACATTTCTTCAATGGAGAACTTTTCAACCCCTTGAGGACATTCTTTCTAGCCAAAACTGTCAATCGCTTCTCACTAGTGTGACTCAATCTCTTATATCATAAATCAGCTGTCTTTTCATCATCAACTGCATTGATCCTGTCAGCAGACAACTTTGCATGCATAATATATAAGGAAGAACATTTCTTGCCTCTAGTCATAACCATAGAACCTTTTTAGTGAGTTTTCATTGACCTTCACCAAATGTGGTGTAGTAACCCTCATCATCCAGTTTGTCTGTGAAAATCAAATTCAAACGAATATCAGGTATATGTCTAACATCGGTCAAAAACAACCTCGTGCCGTTACTGGTCTCAAGACACACATCACCGATGCTGACAACTGCAGCTGACTCATTATTACCCATCTTCACAGATTCAAAGTTACAGATCTGTAAGATGTAAACAAATCCCTACGAGACGTAGGATGAACAGATGCACCACTATCAATCACGCAAGTGGGGTCATGACATACAAAATTCACAGCATCACCGTTAAGCACAATAAGAAAGTCATCTGAAAGTGTAGCAATACGATTGTCATTATTATTAGAATCAATCTTTTTCTCTTTTTCTTGCTCTTTCAGTTCTCTCTTAAGTTGACGACAAAATCTCTTAGTATGTCCTTTCTGATAGCAGTGATAACACTCAACATTTACAAACTTATTAAATTTGCCTCTATTTTTGCTGCGAGTCTTGTCTCTGTTTACTGAACCTCGATTCTCATTTCTACCCCGTTTTTCCATAACCAAGACATCGAAATGTGAAAAAGAACTTTGAGTTTTCCTTTTCATTTCTTCATTCAAAATGTTACTCTTTTTAAGTCTATGGTAATAGTACCATCAGGGATCGAATTAGACAAGGAAGTTCGAAAAGTTTCCCAAGAGTGAGTAAAGTACTAAGCAACCACAAAGCCCGAATCTTATCATCAAACTTGATACTCATAGCAGCTAAAGGAGTGCCATCGTGATATCTCAAAGCCATCATCTGTTTTATCAAAAACAACTTGTTATTTCCGTCTTTTGAGCATATAACTGTTCGAGTTTATCCCATAAAGCCTGTGCATTTGTATCCCCAGAGATATGTATGATTCAAAACATTATCATCAACCCACTGTCTGATGTATCCACAAACTTGACGATGAATTATTTTCCATTCATCTTCAGTTTTACCCTCTGGTTTTTCTTTACCAAACACAGGCAAATAATAATCTTTCACATAGAGAAAATCCGTCATTTTTCTTTCCATACATGATAATTAGATCCATTCAAGGTGATCATCCTACTAGTATTAGTTTCCATGGTTTCACACTAGACACGGCTCTGATACCACTTTGTCAGGAGGATAATCAAAACCCGAGTTATACCGAGTTATCACAGCGGATTAAATTACATCTCTCTCTTACTGTAAATCTTTTCGAAAAACTATACTAATACACCATATACCATGTAAAGCATAAAATGAAAAATGACACGGTATTTTTAACCTGAAAAACCTCCTCCAAGTTGAGGAGTAAATACCTCGGGACTTATATCGAAGTCCACTCAAACTCTCCACTATATCCAAATAATGGGCGTACAAAGATCCTCTTTAGATCACACTAGAGGTATACGACAGTAACAATATCAAGGTAACAATCTTGGCACACAAGAGAAGTTTAAACAAGAGAAATAAGGGAAGAGATCATCGAAACGAAGTTAAGTCACAGACTGTTGTTTCGGACTAAATATCTTAACGTAGGAGACTCCCGTCACAAAACTGACCGTTGGATCTGATTAATCACGTGTCGTGTACCTGTTGACCAAATTTGAGGATGATCGGACAACGAATGGAGCTCGATCTGCTCCCTTGAATCTGACTGCGCAAACAAGTCTTTTTTTTTTCTTTGCTCCAAAACCTACTGCCGAACACACTATTACATCTTACTCTAGTTACTAAGCATGTTTTTATACACAAAACAAATACACCAATAATATAAAAGAATGAAGAAAGAATAGCCCTATCAAACTTTTCATACTTGTGGATCCAACTTCACATGGGAGTGACTCACCCAACATTTCCCTTGAACAAACTGTGTGCAAGGACAACCAACAAAGAAAAGACTTTGTAAAAGACTTTGGATTCGGTCTTGCATCATTTTATACCTGTATAGTTGTGAAAACACAAAGGAAAAAAAAGATTCTGTTTGTGCGGGGAACCCAACTATGCAAAAAGTTCGAACCGGACAGTTATAGTAGGGTTCGAAGTCAAGATCATATAGCATTTCACATTGATTCGGATATCATGTAATCATATGATACTACTATATTATACTTCCTCCGTCATATAATAAATATAACAAATTGATTGATATGAAATTTTATATGTATGTTTAATTATTATAAAATTTGATGAAAAAAAATAATCCTTTTTAGGATAGTGGAATTACTTGATAGTTTGTGAAAAGAGCTCATTGGTGTATTATAACTCAATTTGATTGATATTATATAATTTTAGATAAAAAAATTTTCCAATAAAATATGTTTTATAATTATTATAAAATATTAAAAAAATATTATATTTTTTATGGGATAGATCAGTTTTGATATATGCTCATGATAAAGAAGTCGGAACACGCAAAGAAAGCTAAGGATTTTTTGAATACACTGCACTGGGTATTGGGCCGGGCCGGATACTGAGGATCCAAAAGATGAAATTGGTTCGTCCATAAATGTCCAACCCCAAGTCCAAGCCCAAGTAATGGGAGCAGTCGTGTTGAAAAACATGCGTTTCATCGGTGACTCTGTTAGTCTATTTAGTCTATTGATTATATAAGCAGATATTTAGGATTCAACTAAGACTTTTCATGAGTATTAAATTAATGTAGATGTAGATGAGATTAAAATAAGTAAAATTGAAGTCCTAAGTTGTTGATGATACCATACATACATTATATGATGATCTCAAACTGCGGATGGTTCAAAAGTTTATCATTTGATAATACATGATGAGCTAGCGTGATATATGCGAAAAAGTCGCACCTGTATAATTAGGCGTAGTTGGATCAATCGATCTAATACTCCTCATCAAACTAGTCTAAGTAATACTATTGATCGGAGCATTCATCTATTACTTTGTTGATCATTGAAAGTACAATATTAATCCCGTTTATATCCAATTCATATCCGGGAGTCACATGATTAAGAATTAAAATACGCCCTATATTACCCCCAAAAAGGGGAACCAAAGAGATCAAGTTGTACTTAGTCATTAACACTACTTACCTAACTCCTTTGGTCAAACGCACACTAGTTCTTTGCATTAGTATTAATGACAGGACCAACTAGGATCATTTGTTCATTGATCTAGGAAATGTAAGCAGATAATCGTCTACGGTAATATTGCTTCAACTCTGGGGTCTTGACTCTAGAGCATTACCACGACATCAAAAGAAAAGATGCAAATACCCCACTTATTTTTCTCATTATTTTTGTCGTCAAATCTTTAGTCATATGATCAAGATAAGAATTTTTATTATTGAGTTATTTTCTTTATTTTATATATTTTATAACATATATATATTTTATATTATTTTATACATATGAATATCAGTCTCGTTTTTATATAAAATCACGTCTAATCGTCTCACAATATATATTGAGTTGAAATACGCAACTTACACAAAAATTAATATTTCACGATAAATATATAAAAAATCATATTTGATCGTCGTTATACCCTTGTCAAATTTTATATGACATACATGTAAAGTTAAAACATTACAAAGTTTCTGAAACTTTTATTGACATAGTGTCATGAAAACTTTAATTGAATGAGTGATATTTCGTACTTGGACAATTGATTATGTACCGGCATTATCGGGTTACATACATATATGGTCCTATATTAACCTATAGCCCATCCTCATTATGATCACACCCGCCAATCACAAACAAGCCCGACATTTCCTAACCTCTTTCCCTATCATTCCCTTCCATTTTGAGGAATGAAAACCCTTTCATCGAAGAACAAACTGATGCTCTGTTTCCGGCCGATCGAGGTCGACTCCTCCGGCACTGTCATCAACGATCACGTTTTCTCGTACGTCACCACCACCACCTCCACCATCACTACCACAAATATGGAGAACCACGAGATATCGTCTTCTTTCGCGAACAAAAAGTCAAATAGTCCTCGTCGTGCCTTCTCCGCTGCCATCAAATCCGTCTTCCTAGACTCTTCACCGGTAAACTCTCCTTCCTTTCTTAGTAAGCCTACAAAAATATTTTTTCCTCCGATAATTTCAAGTATACACACAAATTTTTCATAAGTATGTACTACATTTATTTATTTTGCAACTTAATGAAATAACAGAGGAAGAGTTTCCGGGATAGGAAGAATAGGAAGCGTCCGGAGAGATCATACAGTGATATCTCAGAGCGAACACGAAGCAAACATCCAGCAAGGAAATCAAAGAGTGACGTCTCCGATCACATGTCAAAATTCCAACACAAACATAGCGAAATCCCAATCATGTCCGTCGACAACGAACCAATATCCCCAAGAAGCCCACAACTGTCGCGGAAAGATATGATCGTGGATCGGTCGGAGGATGCAAGCAAGGCGGCCGTGATCACCCGAGAAGTGAGCTGTTTGACATTAAACTACGCGGTGCTTTTGGTGCTGTTCATTTCGTTGGTTGCTCTGTTTTGGGGCCGGTCGTGTGCGGTGATGGTGACCACGTCGACCATGTATGCGGTCCAGTCGATATGTAAGAAACATGTGGGGGGATTTGAGAAGAGGGATTCATCGAGGAGAAGATTTGGGTGATCATTCGACATCGACACACATAGTTCGATTAATAGTACATTTTAGTTTAGGTAAATCTTTGTGATGAAGCAGCGGAAAATTGACTCGACTTGTTTGTTCTTTACTCTGAGGAACTTAATTGATGTTGGTCGTGGGCGTGTTCTTATCAACGAAGTGATTAAAGCTATCACTTAGTCGAGGTATTAGCATAGTAATGTCAAAGAGAGAATAGTAGTATATTAAACTTGTTTTGCAGTATATATTTTTTTTTTTTTTTTAAACTTATACAAGATGATGACTGAAAGATCAAATGATCATCTAGGTGCATGTAAATTACTTTGCACAATGCCATAAGTATCTAAGGATCAATTAAATCTAATACTCTTTATGTCCTAACTCCTAAGTGATACTTTTCTGAAGGCTAAAGAAACAAAAACAGGAAAAATAAAGACAAATGCGCTTAGGAACAAGTGGATGTGGATGAGTATATGTCTCTGTACAAGTTTTTTATTTATGTGAAAGTAGATCCACTGGTCTAATTATCATTAAACTATCAGGGCAATAAAGGGTAATATCAGATCATAGAAAGCAATGCCCTGCTTATAGGGGACTCGAAACAAAAACAAACCGTTGCTTTTGGTGGAAATCATTTTTCCAATCGTTGGTCCAATAATCAGATGACTCGTGGTATTAAAAATACAGCTGGTATAAAGTTGGCACTTGGATCTTTTTTTCAGAGAAAAGGAATGAGTTTTGATGTTCATAGTGATTGCGAATAAGGTTTGTAACGAAAGATCTCACTTGTGCAACTTGCAAGTAAAGCTTAATTATGTCGATACTATTGGGCAAGCATAGATAAGTGGAAAATTTTGATGTCAATATACTTGTGAACAGATACGAAATGTATGATAAGATAATATATTAACCTACGTAGAACGACACAAAGTCAATCTTCTGTTAGAATACAATCAATATTCTTATCTTTCATTGAATATCCTGGATCGACTAAATGATAGAAGAACAAATATGACATGAATTCAAGAGGTTAGATTGAGTTTACTTGTGGTATTTCTTTATCCGTGTTGAGAACATTAAGGTAATGCAATACAACATGATATATGCAATCAAAATAAAAATAAAAATGAGTGGCATACAAGCATATGCGCATGTGTTGTGATTTTTTTTTATGTTTTTTTGATGACAAGGGTATCCGGGCCAACTCGCGCGTACCTCGACTAATTCCCCAAACACTGACAAGACGCCCCAACCAACATCGGGTAAAGTTTTGAGCGAAGTCAACGGGCGTGACCAATCTTGATATTGAAGCTAGTGGGATTCGAACCCAAGACCTTCAAGAAGAAGGTTGAGTCGAACACCACTAGACCAACTCAGGTTGGTTTCATGTGTTTGATTTAATCTCTGAGATAATCCCAAAATTGTAATTCAGTAGACAATCGATCAATTCACAAACACAATTGATAATAAACAACAACAAACGACATCAAATTTACATGGGAAAAACCCTGAAGGGAAAGAAAAAACCCACGGAAAGAGAAAAACTCACTAATAAAGGAGCCAGATTACAATGATTTCTCTTATTTTGAGAACGCTCTCTCTCCTGTGTATCGCTTTTTAAAACCCTAATTTCTCTTTCCTTATTTTCTACACAATAAGGATATATTTATAATGGACAAAAATAAAAAAATCAATATAAAAAATAACAATCTCCACATTTGGCATTTACTTCACGATCCATATCAGAACAACTCACTAGCGAACTCTCGTGCCACAGCTTGGCACGTCCTCGCATCCCCTTTCGCGTAGCGGGGATGCTCTACCACAGACTCAACATGAAGAAACGTTAATTAAGTCTAACCAACGCTCAAACTTGAACTTGGGAACTATCTTGGTAAGCATATCTGTCGCGTTCTCCTTTGTGTGAACTTTCTGCAGATCTACAACCCCGGAATTCAACCATTCTCTAATCTTGTGATAACGAACATCGATATGCTTTGTCCGAGTATGGTACACCTGATTCCTTGCTAAGTAGATCGCACTCTGACTGTCACATAACATGCGAACACCTTTTTCATGCTTGAACGCAAGTTCCTCAACCAGATACTTCAACCACAATGTCTCTTTTTCACCCTCAGTCAATGCCATATACTCTGATTCCGTGGTAGACAACTGTAAAGTCGCAGAAAATTACGATTAAATATATATGAAAATTATGATCAAATAATAGTTCAAAAATTTATAGACGCAACGAAAATATACGTTTTTTCTTTTATAATAAATTAAATGTAAGAAACGAATCTCGTTTCAAAGTTTTGAGACGCAACGGCATGTTCATAACATTAAAACTTATGACGAACTTGGGATAACTTTTATCGCGGAAAAATTTGAAAAATTATATGTTAATTAATATCATGATTTTTCGATCGCGGTGGTAAAATTTGAGCGATGGTTATAAGGAAAAAGAGATTAAACACTCATGCAATTAAACGAAACGGGAATGTTTTATTTTAAATCCCTCACGTACTATTCCCTTTCCCTTTTTTTTTCCTTTGTTGTGCTGCACCCTTTCTTCTTTCCAGCAATTCCCTTTCTCTTGTTTATGTTCTAGTGCGGCACTACAACCACCAGGGTCACTAACGACACCCACCCCACTTCACACACACAAGCACTCAGCCTCACAACCCTCTCCAATCCTTTACAACTCACGCCAAGTAGAGGAGCTAGTCCAGTAGCTTCTTCTCTTCACCTCTTCTTCTCCTCAACCTGTCATCAAGTGTATCCTCTTCTCCATGGTTGATCTCTCCTCCAAGGAAGCTAGCAAGGCCGTGGAAGAGAGCAAGGTAGCCACGACAGTGTAACAACGCAGGAGGAGGAAGGAAGACAGCTAAGGTAGCTTGAAGCGCCACAAGAATCGTGAGAAGGACGTGGATCACAACCAAGGCAAACGAGCTTCAAGACCAATCCGAGGAGAGGACGAGCCTCTTTTAACTCGTAGCTTAATGTTATATGGGTCGTTTATAGATGAATAATGAAAGAAACGGCATGGAAAACAGGCCACGGACAAAGAAACGTGTTATTTGAACCAAAAGACGAGTTATGCTCGTGAGACCCGAAAACCTAAGATTTTATGTATCAAACAAGCCCAAACTGAAAAACATGACATGAACTAAGTAAATGTTATGTCTGTGAACTTGAGATCATTTGGGATTGAATTGGTTGGGTAAAACGCAAAAACGAACAAACCAGCCAAACTACTTTCTTGGACAGCTTTGACGTTCAACATTATAACGTATTTTTACCCTACTTAGAGGCTGATTCAGCAAATGCGTACTGAAACAAAGTTCTATAGGATTTCTTGAGGTTTCCAATGAATTAAGAATCACTCAATTTGGTTAAGAAACAAAGACGTTATGCACGTTCGAAGTTAGGCCTGAAAATCTGGGAAAAACCCTGTCAGGCCACTGCCTGAAGAAGTTATGCGCGTACGAAGTTATGCGCGACAGGAATTGTAGCGGCCGCGACGCCTCTCAACCCATCGAGGAAAGTATTTTTCAATGTATTTATGTATCGTATCAAACCGTATACCCGTTATGTCTACTAAAATATAGTATTTTGACAAGAAACTATAGGAAAATACGTGCTTGATTGTATAAAAGGTCAAGAATACAAAGTTGAATAAAATTTCGTAGAAGTTTACGTATTTGTGTGATATACGTAAATACGTGAAAATAACGGAATGTACGTAAGAATACGTAATAACGAAATAGACGTATTCATGGACGTATAATACACATGAATACTTAGAAATAACGAAATATATGAAAGAAGTATGTAGTAACGAACGTATCGTACTTATACTGTGCAGGAATTGAGACGTA
>JAOVYX010001826.1:0-10235 GCA_035668315.1 Drosera spatulata | reverse complement strand
AATCAAATAGATCTCCAGATATGCTCCATCAATAAATCTGTGTTTCGTGTCCATTCGATTCGATTTTGATATGAATACAAATTTGCTGCTAGAGCATACTTGGAAGTTTATTTAAAGTTTGTTACGTAGAGCTATGGAGTCCAATCAAATAGATCTCCAGATATGCTCCATCAATAAATCTGTGTTTCGTGTCCATTCGATTCGATTTTGATATGAATAAAAATTTGCTGCTAGAGCATACTTGGAAGTTTATTTAAAGTTTGTTACGTGGAGCTATGGAGTCCTACAACCCAGACTATGTACATAGCCTACATATCTTTTCGTGTTACTGTTTTTGAAGGCAACTGATTATTTACTTTCATAAAACAGCGCACGACAAGACATGTATTCATGCACGAAGTTTGCATCTCAACCTCTGTGGTATTCGTTTGGCTGCTTCATATCTCCATTCAAATAGATCTTCAGTTTTTCTCTCATTTTACAAATCTTAATCGTTGTTGGAAGGGGTGGTGGGCTGTATTTACATTTCGATGTTCACAGTTCATCATCCCTTTCAACAACGATTAGGATGGTTATTTGTCCGAATAAAATACAAACGGAGGAAAAAAAAAATGAGTTTTAACTCTGTCCGTTTTCTTTTTCAACGTACATACTCGTGGCAAGTTATCATTCTTACAAGTATTTCTGTCCGTTTTCTATTTCAACAGACATACACGTGGCATCATTGTTCACACTTTTAACTCTATCCGTTTTCTTTTTCAACGTATATACACGTGACAAGTTATCATTGTTCCAAGTATTTCTATCTGTTTTCTTTTTCAACGGACATACACGTGGCATCACCTTAATTTTTTATAATGGTTCGTACGTTTAAGTTTTAAACGGACGTCGCTTAAATTACAAACGAACAACTTTTTTTTTCAAGAAGATTTAATTTCACTTTTTTTCTTCGTCCATTTCTATTTTAAACGGTCCTCTGCTGGCTGAATAAATATAAATAGTCAACGTTTTCCCATTATCATTCGCCAACTAGAAATTACGTTTGTTAATGGCATTCGAATTTCATCTCAACACTTTAGGTGTATACTATCTTGGTGTGAAACTTTTAGAATTGTCCTTTGATTTGCACCCATTTCTGGCAGCACGGCATCTCATAACCAAGATATTAATAATCTGATTGCGTATTAACCCTTTATAGGTCTCGCCTAGGTCGATTTCTCTCCTTACGAAGATCTTACATCTCTTCTCACTTCTGTTCTATGTGCTAGAATAACAGTATGATCCCGTCATGGCCAGATGAAACTGAAGGCGAAGGAAATATTGAATAGTGGTAGTTTTAGTAACAAAGTGGGTGTGAAAGTAGTTTCTGCTTTTAATGACTTGATTCCACAAATATTGGCTAGATGATTAGGTTATATTTTATATCCAAAAACAAAGGGACGGCGCATCCATATACTGATATCGTTATATGTGCTTTTGCTAAAGTTTCAGTCGTGCGCTCGCTTTAGTTTGATTCGTGGCAAGAAGGGAATAAGAGGTAAGGAACATTTTGGACGTTTTAGTTTCAGCTTGAAGAAACATTGTGCTGACTATAACCTGTCACCTAAAGTTATATAGAGCATAGTTACCAAAAACCTTATACGGTTCTCAGGCCGCGGTATACAGTATACTAGTTGTGACTTAGTTGGTAGTGACTTTCACTTGCATCATACTCCCTTCATCACGCAAAAATTACACATTTTTATCCGGATCGGAAATTTATGTGTCTGTTGAATTTATATTGTATTAAAAATACGATTTATTCTAACAGTTATGAAAGAAATTAGTGGATATACTATAACTGATTTAATGTTATTCCTTATCAAATTAAAAAACATTACAATTTTTGTGGACATCCAAAAATGTTATAATTTTTTGGAAGGGAGGGAGTATTAAACACGTTCTTTACAATACACTGAGTCAGGGTTACCCGACAGCTATGATCTTGAGTCTAGAGTCCTCTTTTCTCCCTTGCATGGTTAATTAGATTTTTGATTGAGTGATATTTGGAGCGTTCTGTAGAGGTCGGAACTATATTCCTGCAAGCTCACCAAAAAAAGGCTGCTTTCATTCAAAGTATAACTTTGATGAAATCAAGATGAACATATAGTCGTAGAGTACAGTTCTAAAGAATATTGTCTCACAGATCATATTTATCACAAAGATTGACTGTTCACCACATAAGAAGAGTGTCACATTCAGAATGAAACGAGAGACAAACTTCTGAAAAAATTCAGTTCAAGATTGAAAAGGATCATTGCATATTGTGGAAAGCGAAAAAGTTCCACTTGCTGCAGAATAATTTGCTGGTTTGTTTTTGAGCTAAAAAGGGATGGGAGAAGCTGATGTGGAAAGTTTAGCAGCGAAGAGTTCCTTTTCATGAAGCTGCACTCATACCTTGTAGGAGTCCATTCACACAAAGTGAGGGATAAGTGAAAAAGGTAATATGCTTGGAGCTTTTTCATCATATAACTCGATCTCCTGCTTCACTCCATGACCGAAAAGTCCCTCGCCCTGTGAGGAAAAGCTGAATACTAAGCACCCGTCCCATGTTTATGTATGCAACCTGTGACAGTTGGACTACATGAACTCTTGAATAAGGCCGAACACATATATGAGGCCTCACTTCTTCAGGAATGCACGTAGAGCCTATGGATAACTCAGCGAGGGTAGTTCATAGAGTAGAGGTTTTGTTTTGAAAATAATCAGTTTGGGCAGATGAATTCTCAGAGAATAACCTGCAAGTGTTAGGAAGCAATGAGAACATAAAAACAACAATAAACTTTTATTGAAAAGATAAATTTCAATTTACAGAAATGTTACAGCAATAGAGCATATCCTAGAGCAGTCGATAAAGAGACCGACATCAAGGAACAGACATACAAGAGTGGAATACCCTCATCAACCATACAAGAATTGATGATGGTTTTCCACCAGTTATTTTCCTATAAACCAATGACAGACATTAAAACCCGCTGTCTTCGATGACCCAACTGAATGTAAATAACCCAGTGCAGAGGGACTGGCTTCAGTGGCTCAGCCATGCTATTTCAAGAACTGCAATTCGGTACCTGATGATCCTGTAGACTCCCCAAAATCCGGTTGCCAAGAAAAACGCAGCTTGGAATTAAGTATCCTGCATTTACTGATAAAAATGCATTGCAGGATTTTTCTGGTTTAGAACAGTCCAGGATAATCCTGTGAGTTCATGAGGTCACAATTTTCACTTCCACTTCCATAGTGTCCCATGAAGTAGTCCATCATGTCTAGATATGGCGACATGCATGCTGTCCCGTTAACGTCACTGATAGGTCCACTCGCCTCATTAATATTCGAGTACGATGAACTTGATGAAGCACCTTGTAGACCATTAGGTTGCCACCAAGGTACTGAGCTTTGAACCCCATTTTGTAAAATGCACTCAGAAGAAAGTCCTTGCGCTTTCCAGTAATCCTGGCGAATTCCAGAACCGCAAATTTCAAATCAACTTGCACAAAAGTTAATAAGAAAATGATGATAACTGCGTTTGGCTATGCACATAGCCCATAACTGAAAGAATAAACCCTTGCTGAGGATCAGGCGCACAAATATAGAAAACTACAGTGTTTAAGAAAAAGAAAACAAGCTAGAATAATACCTGTGAAGAATCTAGAATCATTTCAGGCGAGAACGACATGCTTGTTGTGCTGCTTTCCACCGAAGGAATAAAAGGAGAGTGAACTGGGTTAAAAAGGTTGTTTGCATTGTGCTGATTGCTTGCTTGGGATATGGTTTTAGTCAAGATGCTTAAAGGCTCATTTGCTGCTTCCATTAAAGCGACATTTCGACTGCTTGAACTGCTTTCCACCATTTTGGAGTTCCCATCTCCATGAGTGTCATTTTGTTTGCACACATTCTCGTTCTTTTTGACAACATGACACAAAGCATATGCACCCTGGGAAGAGTAATGCAAAGAATTATCAGTTCGAAGTACTTGAAGTCACAAAAGATAGTAATATATGCGATTGATCTTCATCGTAACCTTAAAATTCGGCGATCCTTGTGGATAATCATCATCACAAAGGCGATACTCATGCATCACCCAATCTGTTCGATCTCCCAAAGGAGCACGCCCTTTATAAAAGACGAGGGTCTTGCGGTAGCCAGTTACGGAGGACTGGCATACCACTTTCCTATCCTTCCCAGTGGCTTTCCAATAGCCAGCTCTGGTGGCTCTGTTGGTGCGTGAGCCATTCGGGTACTTCTTGTCCCGGGCACAGAAGAAGAACCATTCCAAATCACGTCTAGGAAGAAAGGATTTGTCTGCAACATACTTAGTCCAGCAGATCAAAATCTTATTTTTGGGTTCACTATTGATAGAACCCTTCAGACATCCAGATTGGTAAAAAAATAACAAAACTAAGCACATAGAAAAAGGAAGGAACTTACCCACATAATCCAAGTCAAACAAAAAGACATAGACAATACTAAAAAATCAAAGTCGTTCCCTATCTTCACACAGCTCTTAGTATCAATGGAAAGAAAGCTGAAGTAGATATATATAGCTTCAACAAGGAGAAGCAGGATGAACAATACCTGGTAACTCCCAAGGATCATACTTGTAAAAATTGATAACAGGAATCACTTCGAGCCCGATCTCGAGTCCTTCAACCTTCCTCTTAAGATAGTAACCAACCAGCTCTTCATCAGTCGGATGAAACCGAAACCCCGGCGGGAGAGTTGCCCCTCCCATTCTCTCCAAGAACTTAACCGCAACACACCACCAAACACTCAACAGCACAACAAGCAACACACATAGATAATCACAATGATATGTAATCTAAGTGCCCAAACTATATCTATTAAAGATCCAAAAATAGAAGCTTTTCCCAAAACAGAACTTTGTTTCAGGAACTGAAATCAACTTCCACTTGATTATGAATTCCTTCAAAGACAGGATCATTTTCCTCACAGAAATTTTCAGCTCAGTTCAAAGGGCAAAAATCCCAACCCCACCCAATTTCACCCTTTCAAATTCCCAATTAGATTCTTGAAAATTGTTAGGGTTTCAACAATACCCAGTTGCTGAATCTTGATAATGTGAACTAGAACACCAACAAAAGGTGGCTCAGATTCACAAAGCTGAGATCTTTTCAAGTACCCAAATATCAAATCCAATCAAAAAGGTGGAATTTGTTCCAATTTGATGGAACCCAAGTGAAATTTTTGCTTGATTAGAATAGTCAATCAGTCGAAATATTGAGTGTTGTAAAAGAGAGGAGGGATTGTGTGTAAAGTGTAGAGGGAAATGGGAAGAGTATGTATATATAGTTGGTGAGAAGAGACAATGGAGGGCACCATGACAATACAACTACACCGAAAGCATGCATGAGATTGCTTGTATGGAGAAAAAGACCAAAGAATAGTAATTCCAAGATAGTGGCCACTCTCAAAGTTCCAAGAACCCTTAACCAGATTCACACCTGATTAGCTTTGATCATCTTTTAGGTTTATAAGATCTTAGATACTTCATACATGCGTGTTTTTTTATTATCGTTTCGTATTTTTAAATGAGTTGATTTTTTTTATCATTATTAAAACCAATGTGATATTGAGATCATTAATTCATAAGATAGTGTCGTTTGCGATCCGAAAAAGAAAGGAAGAGGGCCATCAGCCATATTATGAGGAATAGACAGGAGTTTCATTATTAGAAGCTTAAGGTGTTTGAAACTTATTTCTATTTGGTATTCCTAAGAAAATTTAATCATTCGGTGTAGAAGCCCTACAAAAGCAAACAGAGGCACTGTACGCGAAGAAAATCAACCGTCTGAAATTCATCCTTGAAAAATCTGAAAACGATTTGACAAGAAAAGGTATAAAAAGAAAGTTTGCGGCCACGCATTTGACATCCAATGGATCGAAATTCGACCAACTTTACAAAGTAAATTGTCATTCCGCATTTTCTGAAAATCTGAACTTAATTCAGATTCAAACCAGTTCAAAAATTATTGATCCGGTCCGAACTCGCAGACATACAAACACGATAAGATGGACAGATAACACAACGTTCTAAGTTTGACTCTTAACAAAAGCAAGCTCTTATTATAGAGATTGATCAGTTCATTTTTATATCAAATATCTAATACGGATCATTTTTTCTACAAGAACGGGCTCATAACCAAACTCGCCTAGACAATATTTTTCCTTATTCGAACAAATATACATGAAAGTTTCACAAACTGTCGGTTACAAGTTGGGGCTACAAAGGCAGGGCGTCGGCGTACTCTTGCGACTTGAACATCATAAAATTGATAGTTATCGATAAGAACTTGTCATCTTTCCTATTGACTCTCACTATCCTACAAACATTCACTGTTTCTGTGACTTTGATTTGTATATTCGTGCATTTTGCTAAGTTGTCAAAAATTGACATTTGCGTTGCAAAATTGAACAAAAGACTTCCAGAGCATGCAAGCTGAACTTTCAGCTCGAAGTGAGCTCTTTCTCGTGCCTGTAAGTGTCTTTTCTCGTGTCTGTAGCGCAACATGGTGTCCCAAAAAGAGCTTTTTGTATCCCTGAAAATACATTACATAGGAATAGAAGTTATGGAACGGCCAAGTTAAACAAGATGATCCAATACTAATAGAACGTTCAAACTCAATAATGATTTTCACAATTTTTTATGCCACAACGTATCGCTATAACAAATAGTCAACTTTCATCACATCCAATCTCTCGATGGAAGCACCAGAATGTTAGGACATAATTTTAACGGAGAATCGAATTCAGGACTTGTCTAACAAGGGAACCTCCCACCATTGATGACTAACTCTATTATTTTTCTGATTAGACTATCACTATTGAATCATCCAGATTATATGGGTCATTGAAGGTTCTTTATGGCTCGTTTGAACATAACACAAGGAATTTCCCTATAATATAACCAAGTTAACCTCGACCACTACCATTCGCCATTGTCAGTCCATAAAATTGATTATAGATGGGAGTATATCATAGACTTATTGTAGTCAACTTCAAAACTTCACCATCTGATACTAAATCATGGTTTTCAGAACATTATACAAAGAAAAATGCAATGCAGCTTTCAACGCGCACGTCCAAAATCTTATCAGCTAGCCGACCTCTGGCCCTCCTCATTACCTTCTGTCCTCGACAATACTAAAGTCGAGGGAAAAAAATTCAGAGACATTAATGAATAAAGGGTTAATTTCATATAAAACTCGGAGGAATAGTCACCGTATAAGCTGCTTTTAAGCATCATATGTGCTTTTTAAGACTATGCAGCGAGTAGAACTCAGGATAGTCGGATTACACTTCTTACATATAAGATGAAACACTAGGCAGACTACACAAGCTGAACACATAGCAGATAGGAACAAACAATCATCATCACAGAAGAAACCCAGAAAAGTGTTTCCACAAAGAGATTAAAAAGTAGGAACTGTATAATGTATGGAAACAAAGGAATACGAGTGAAGCAGTACAAGGTTCTGTTTAGCTCGATGTCTCAGGATGACACTCATCCGAATCACAGATGGCGCAAGTGTCGTTATAGATGTATGTATAGATCAGTTGAAGAGCGCCTTGGAAAAAAATACTAACAATTACAGAGAAGAAACAGTTGTGGAACAAGCTGGTTGCATTGGGGAGCCAGAGGCCGCGAAAGTTGGTCATCTTGAAAGTATGAATCTTTTGCGGTGGCATATCTTCTTTTCACCATCAAACCTAACAGATAAAGAGAAGGACCTATCAAGAAACACACAACATCGTACTGGGAACGAAGAGATCATCAGGGAACAAGCATCCAAACGAAAAATAGCTGGCATATTCAGATAGGACGGAAAGCAGGGAACAAAAAATAGCTTTACATGGCCACTGCAGTGACGATCCACTTGGTTCAGGCATTCACTCACGATCTTGATAGTCACAACTCTACTAATGATGAATCTGCAACATTATGGCGGAACCATAACCCATGGTTTAGAGCCTTGGTTTATCGGAAAGTGAGTTCTCGGGGCAGATACATAGAAGTTATCTGGTATAAATATATACAGGTTTACCAATAGGTCCAATACCGCAAATCAAACAATTGACTATAGCTACCCTCTTTGCAATCTAAATTGCTGCAACTGAAGGTCTATTGAGTCAGCTGTCAAAGATTAAGGCAGCTTCTTTCTGTTTTTCTTATATCCTGTTGGTCTTGATGAAACACAACCCTGATGCAGGAGCGTAGATCATGCCCAACCAAAATAAGCTCGGTTAGGTCAGAGAAGAAAGAAGTTGTAGATAATGCGGCCACACATCAATAAATTGATGAAGTAAATAACTTCAGACTAAAACAGCAGAAAATTAAGGCCTGTGTAATAATACTACTCCATGAACTTCACTATCTGTTACACCAAAGTATTCGAGTCAATCTCTTATAAGCTCAATTTGTTGAGAAACTTAAGAATATGGTTTTGGAATGCTACACAAATTATGCCTATGGGTTTGTTATCACATGCAGATCGTATTGTAGAAATGATATTTTGAGAGGAAAAGGATCGATGCCGGAATACCAGGCATACGATCAATTTATTGATATATTTTGAAAAAGGAAATTATATTACTTAGTCCAATATCATCGGCCTAAAAGGAAACTATGTAAATCAGTCTAATAGAAAGGAAATAACTATAAGTACTGAAAATAATCAAAAAGATATCACTGCCTCTTTAACACACCTCCTCAAGTTGGTGCATGGATGTCAGACATGCCCAACTTGAAATGAAGATGCAAGAACGCTTTGTGATACACAGCTTTGGTGAGTAAGTCTGCTATTTGCTCAGAGGAAGGAACAAATGGAGTATGAATAAGTCCAGCTTCAATCTTCTCCTTAATGAAGTGTCTATCGATCTCAACATGTTTAGTCTTGTCATGTTGGACTGGATTATGAGCAATACGGATCGTAGACTGACTGTCAGAATATATTGTCATAGGTCTAGGTACATTTAAACCCAGTTCTAGGAGTAGTCTTCCAATCCACAAGACTGACAAGTACCTAGAGCCATTGCTCTAAATTCAGCCTCCGCACTACTTCGAGAAACAACAGCTTGTTTTTTACTTCTCCAAGTCACCAGATTGCCACCAACAAACACGCAATACCCAGAAGTAGATCGTACGTATGTCATCAAGGCTACTAGCCCAATCAGCATCTGTGTATGCTTCCACCTTAAGATCATCACCCTTCTCAAAGAATATACCTGAACCAGGAGCTCCTTTCAGATATCTCAAAATTCTGAAATCTGCCTCCATATGAGTAGTATAGGGAGCGTGCATATACTGACTGATCACACTCATTGCATACGTAATGTCCGGTCGCAAATGCGTTAGATAAATAAGCTTCCCGACGAGTCTATGATATCTCCCTACATTAACTGGCTTCCCCTCCTTGGCACGAATTTTGATATTAGCGTCTAGTGGAGTAGGCCCTGGTTTACAACCAAGAAAGCCTGTTTCAGCAAGAAGATCAAGAGTATATTTATATAGAGACATGAAAACTCCCTTACGTGATCAAGCCACCTCTAGAAGTAGCGAAGTTGGCCAAGATCTTTAATCTCAAAATCTTGACCAAGAGCTTTATCATTTCCTGTGAGGACTATGTCGTCTACATACACGATTAGAAAAGTACACAAATCTCCTTTCTTGCGAATGAACAAGGGATGATCAGCATTACTCTGGTAATACCCTTGAGCTCGCATGGCTTTGGTAAATCTACCAAACCAAGCCCTTGGGGACTGTTTTAACCCGTACAATGAACGACGGAGACGACATACCTTACCACATGTAGAGGAATTAGAAAAACTAGTAGGAATATTTGTTGACGCTGGACGCGGTGGTGACTCAAAATCAAACCGCGTGAGGTGGCCTTCCCCGCGTGGATCTTGCGTGTGGCTCTCCACGTGATATTGTTCTATAAGAGGATGATTGAGAGGAGGTGAGCCATGGAGAAAGAGGAGCAGCCGGGGCATTTGGGGAAGAGAGAAAGAAGGAAAAGCAAAGTGCAGATCCGGATTTGGTGAAAGAAAGGGAAAGGCAATTTGAGTGGGAGAGATTGAGGATACTATTCACTAATACATACAAAAACACATTGAGGGTTTAAGGGATTTGTTTTAGAGATTATTATCTCTATCCCTTATTGTGAGATTCTCAATAT
>JAOVYX010001825.1:0-40867 GCA_035668315.1 Drosera spatulata | reverse complement strand
TCGAGCTAATTGAACTGATTTAGATCTCTTGAGTTAGTTTAACTATCCGAGCTAATTGGAAGTTAGAAGCTAATGAATGTAGTGCGTTAAGCCAATACTTATTACAAACATTGCACATTAATCATTACACCTAAGATCTATAAACATCAATGATTGATCTGAGTGATTCAAAATGACTCAACCATTATCCCTACATTTCTCCTAATCTAAGCAATCCACCTACTATCTACCTTAGTTTTATCTATTTCTGAGTAATTAGTTTAGTTATCACCTTTTTAAACACATCCTCAATTCCTAGAATAGTTATAGCTTTAAGTTAGTTTACTTGGACATTTTCGATTTCCCTGTGGGTTCGACCCTTACTTCCACTTCTCCATTAATTCTATATTTATAGAGTGAAAGTGAGTGCTCATAAATATTAATTTGACGTGTAAACGACAGCATGCATCATATCGTTTCTTATTGGACTCCTGAGTCGTGACCGCTGACATTTAATCTTAATTTAAATTCTGCTTTGATATTAGAGCAATAAAAAGGAGGAAAAAACAATGTTAGTTGTAATTGTGAGAATTTGTTTCTTAATTTGAAGCTTAACCATGGTAGTCACTCAAGCTTAACCATAATTTGGTCCGAGCTGAACCTGAATATGCTCAAAGTCGTTTATTAATCAAGCTTTGAATTTTGTTCATGTTCTGCTCGTTTTATAATTTGAACAAGCTCGAACGAGCATCTTTTGAGCTGAACCCGAGCACCTAGCCCTGAGCTTACCGAGCTAATTCGCAGCTCTTGCATTATATGTAGCATGTTACCTCCTTACCTTTTATGTATTGATAGGCATAAAAGAGTTTATTTCAAGTTGATTTTATTTTTTGGTAGATCTCAAAGGCCAACCATATCTAGCATACTTTCTAGTCTCTTAGCCCAATTTCCGTTGGATTAAAATCATTGTATACATGTTTAGGATAGGTGAGAATGTGAAGTATCTTTTCTTTCAATATGGCAACCGAAGGAATCCTTCTTTTGGGCTTTTGGAAAGGTACTGTTTTTTTACATTTTGCACGTAAAGGAATGTGCCTTTCATACTGTTCATTGCTATTTGTTTCTCCATCTGGAAATGTGAGCATGTATAAAAAGGACATCTGATATGTTGACTATAGTTTAATTAATCTCGTAATATATTTTCACAACCAGAGTTTTACCATTCATCTTCTTTTACCCGTCGCTTTTGTAGCCCTTTACTCTTGTATCAGTTCATGATTCTGATGAAAGTTTCTTGATAAACAGCACCTTGTTCACTGGTTGGATGCCAACCATTATAAGAGCAGGCAGAGGGATGACTTTATGGGAGAAAGCGAGTCGGGAACCTCCACCAAAAATGTTGGAATTATTCTCCTATGAGAACAATACGGTATATACGGATTGATCTTATTCGTGCTTTTGGTATCAGATTGGTAAAATATCCTGTGACTTGTGGATACGAAGCTTGAAAAAGAAAAGCTAACACGATTTTATTTGCTTCATCAGTATGCACGCATTGCCCGTGAGGCACTGTGCGAACTAGAGCTCCCTTACGTCCTCCAAAATGTAGGAGAAGGCTCATCTCGTTTGAAGTTACTCTTTGAAGCATCTGGGTCTAACGAGGTGAAACATTTGTTTTCGCTCAGTTAAAAGCACAAATCAAGTACATATGGAATATTTTATTTTTCTTTAAGAAATCCTCTGCTCTTTCCACAGTGAAAAGTTGGCTTGTGTTCATTGATGGAATTGTTTTACGTAAATTCTTATGTTTTGTCTCTCTTGATACAGGTTCCTTACCTGGTTGATCCAAACACAGGCACGAAGCTTGGTGATTACAAGAAGATATTGGCATACTTGTTCAAGACATACTCAATCGACACTCCTTTGCCATGATAGTCAAGATAGATGGACTATGTTGTTTTTTGCACTGCAACACTAACAAGTGATTTTGTGTTCTGGGGCATGTATAGAACAATTGATGTATATGAGCGTAAAAGCACATGTAGATAAAGACTGGTATCGTATCAGTACTTATATCCCAAAGTCTCCATTGTAAAATGCATCACTGAATTTGAGCCATCGTTTTCGGCAATTATAGTATCATTTTTGTCCTCCCAAAGACTTATAATCTTTTTTATGTTGTGAAATACGTATAAATGTTATTTAAATCTTAATTTTTCTTAGCATTTTTCTTATCATTTATTATCACATGTGGGACCTGTTGATACTATTTGACACTGTTCATGTACTGTTTAATACTGTTCATTAAATGAATGACTAAACATCTCGACGATTTATGTTTCTGTTTATTATTATTAGAAATTATGTTTATTATAATAATATCTTTTTTTAGTAATTGAATTCTTGACCTGATATTTATTATTATTGTGCTATGTACGCGTTATTTTATTTTTATTTTATTTTTGTTTCATATACATAATATTGTGATTAATTGTCAATGTTATTTTATCAGAAAATAATGATAAATCTTACGAAATTGGAATTCACCGCACTTGAAATCTCCGAGGAAAACTATTTGTCATGGACTCTGGATGCTGAGTTGCACATTAGTGCTAAAGGATTGGGCCATTCAATAATGGCAAATATTGATGGTTCTATGCAAAAAAATACAATGACATTAATTTTTCTGGGTCATCATCTCGATGAGGCACTCAAATCTGAATAATTAACGGTTAAAAATCCATATGAGTTATGGGTTAAATTACAAGGTAGATTTGACCACCACAAGTTGGTATTCCTTTTTACAGCAAGGTATGACTGGTTAAACTTGAGAGTTCAAGATTTTAAATCTGTGCAAGAATATAATTCTGTATTATTTAAGATCACATCACAACTAACCTTATGTGAAGAAACCATTTTTGAAATGGATATGTTAGAGAAAACATATTCAATATTTCATCCCCAAAAATATGATTTTACAGCAACAATACAAGATGCAAAAATTTACGTGATATAGTGAACTAATATCGTGTCAATTGGTTGCTGAGAAAAATAACGAGTTGCTTTTAAAGAACTCTCAAACTCGTTCAGTTGACTCTGCCCCTTTACCTAAAGTAAATGTTATCTCTTTCCAAGGGAATAAAGGTGGACATTAGCGTGGCAGAAGATGAATTCGTGGTCGTGGACGAGGTAGGTTTCACGATCAACGTAAACCATATAATGCAGAAAGTCATCTAAAGTGGCAGAATGAAAAACCAGTACAAAAGACAGAAAAAAAACTCCCTATGAAAAACCTCAAAAGGATAATAAAGGAACTTGTTTTCGAGGAGAAATGGAATGGCATTGGTCTCGCACATGTCGTACATCTCAACATCTTATTAATCTTTTTGAAGCATCATTGAAGGATAAAAGAAAGCAAGTGGAGACCAATTTTGTGAGCCATGAAGTAAGCGTATCCATCCCTCTAGTAAATCCTGCAGATGTAGCTGAATGCTCCAAAAAAGAGAATGATAATATTGAGTCTATTTTAAATGAAGCTTTTATGTGGGGGGTTGAGCTAAAGGATTAGTGGGATATGTAATATTGTACTAGTTTGTAAAACATGTGTGTTGTATACGTATGTCATAATAATTGTATTTTGTGATTTCCTATATCTATATACCATATGCGTTTATCCTAATAAAAATTATGCAAAATATTAAGAAATGAAATTATCACCAATTTGTACAACACTCTGATCAAAGACAATATATGTCCATAACTAAACACATGAGCCATAACTCTTATTATCATAGAGTTTGAACGAGGAAACAAACTTTTTGCAAAAATTCTTAACTATCACATTTAGACAACTTAAAAGAAGTTATTTGAACCATATATCTAAGGATTTATGAGTCGAAATAATATGAATTGGGACAAACTTATAAGTCTTCTCATCCGCACAATTGTAGACATAGTTATAATGTTTGGAGTCATATAGCCATTATAGTATACTATGTGACAAGATACATTTCATTTCTTATATCTCATCCACACTAATTATCATAGGCCATCCTACGAGCATATTAATAAGTTTAAAATTATAAGCATGCGAATGATAGTCTATAATTTTAGTGTGTGTCTTTTTCATAATAATATTGTGTAATTAATACTATTTATCCATTTCTATACAGAATTAGCAACAGAGAATGGAAGATATAGGCATAGTTGATAATGCAACAACACACAATTCTTCAAAGTGAAAACTATTTTTCAGAATTAAACAAGGTTGAAGCAAGTATTGGTACAATATCTGAAACATCAAAGCTAATAGAAGGGTTTGATAATGTCAATTTTATATTATCAAATGGGATCCACATTCACTTAAAGAATGTGTACTCCCAGAAATCAAAGAAAACCTTCTTAGTTTCGAGAGAAAAATGCATTTAGTCCTTGAACTTTCGACCTTGGTACTTTGTCCTCCTCAATTTTGAAAATAGACACATGCCCCCCTACGATGAGGGTTTTCTACCAAAAAATGTATACTTTCGAGGGGTCATGTGCAAAAAAATTAAGGTTTTTTCAAAATTCAAGGGGATTAAATGTCTATTTTCATAGTTGAGGGGGGCAAAGTCCAAAAGGTCAAAAGTTCATAAGGATTAAATGTTATTTTTCCTAGTTTTAAAGATCTTCATCTCAATAGTTTTCACATTGAAAGCACAAATATAGATGATAAAGAGTATCTTTATGTAACATCTACTATTAGCGGTTGCAAGCGAATCCTGGAAAAACTTCCAGCACTTTCTTCTAGATCATATCTTGTGAAAATTAGAAAAATCGAGTCACATAATGTTATGAACCTGAAGTTCATTAACTCAGAAACTGTCATGCTTGGCATGAACGTCTTGGACATCTAGGAAGTACGATGATGAGAAGAATTGTTGAAAACTCAAAAGGATACCCACTAAAGAATATGAAAAGTTTGTTGAATCGTAATCATGTTTGTGTTTCTTATTCGCAAGGAAAACTCATTACGAGACCATCCATAACAAAGGTATCATATTTGACCAACGACATACCATAAATATTCACCATTACAACTTGTCAAAGGTCAACAGTTAGATATCTCCCATTTGAGAGTATTTGGATATGCTGCTTACGTCCCTATTATTCCTCCATAGTGAACTAATAGGATCACATAGAGGACTTGGCATTTATGTGGGTTATGATTCACCATCTATTATTTGATATCTAGAACCCTTACTGATGATCTTTTTAATGATGCAAGCAAAATTATCAAGTCACATATACCAGCAGTAAATCCGCAAGCATGAATAGAAATACCTCATGACAAGACTAGTATCCAAACAATTATCAACACTGCTCCATCAAAGAATAAACCACGCCTGAAACGTGGGAGAGCAATTGGTGCAAAAGAATCTGTACCACGAAAAAAAAAAAAAGAAATGACAAAAGTATTATTTAAACCTCTAAGATGAAAGATATCCCTGAAGTGATAAACAATTCCCAAGAGGGGGTGACCCGTGAAAGGTATAAAATTCCTAATGAAGTCTCGAAATATGAAAATGTAGAGATCTCGATAAATTCTGCGTATACTAATCTTGTGTGGGACCGAGAAGAGGTTGATGGTGATGAAATATTTGCATACTTTTATCGCATCACAAATTGATGCAAGCCTCGACATGTATTCCGAACCCCGAAGTGTTGAAGAATGTCAACATAGAGAGGATTGGTCAAAATGGAAAGATGCAATCAAGGTAGAATTGCAATCTTTTTCCAACCGAAATGTTTTTGGATCAATCGTTCAAACCCCAGATGGTATAACACCTATTGGAAATAAATGGGTATTCTTTCAAAAACGAAATGAGAAAAATAAGGTGGTGAGCTACAAACCTCGATTAGCTGATCAAGGCATCTCACAAAGATTTGGTATTGATTATTCAGAAACATATCCACCCGTGATGGATGGAATTATATTTCGGCTTCTCATAAGCATGGCAACAATATATGGATTGGAAATCAAATTAATAGATGTTGTCACTCCATACTTATAGGGGTCTCTTGATATTGAGATTTATATGAAATCCCTGAAGGCTTCAAGGTGCTTGAAGCGCATAGATTTAATCAATTATATTCTGTTAGGTTACAAAGATCATTGTATAGATTGAAATAATCTAGTCGCATGTGGTACAATCGATTAAATGAATATCTAATTAGAAATGGATATATAAATGATTTAGTATGTCCATACGTCTTTATTAAAAAATCACGAAATGGTTTTGCTATTACTGTTATGTATGTGGACGATCTAAACCTTGTAGGTACTCCAGAGGAGCTGGCTACAACATCTCAATTTTTGAAGAGGGAATTCGAAATAAAAGACCTTGGAAGAACAAAATTCTGCTTAGGAATACAAGTAGAGCATTTGTCATCCTAGATATTCATCCATCAATTAACGTATATGGAAAAGGTACTATCTCAATCTTATATGGATAATGCCCATTGGTTGAAATCTCCAATGGTCGTTCGTTCATTGGATGTTAAGAAAGATGAATTTCGACCTCCAGAAGAGAGTGAACGAGTTTTGGAACTAGAAGTTCCCTATCTAAGTACAATTGGGGAATTAATGTTTCTCGCAAATTGTACAAGATCTGATATTGCATTTACTGTTAATCTGTTGGCTAGGCATAGCTTTGCACCTATAAGGAGGCAATGGAATGGAGTCAAGCATGTTATGTGGTATCATTGAGGAAGTGTTGATATGGGATTGCTTTATCCTAAAGCAACGAAGTCTACTTTGATTGGATATGTTGATGCGGATACCTGTCTGATCCTCACAAAGCAAAGCCGCAGACAGGATATGTATTTACTTATGGTGCCATGTGTGTGGTAAACCGGGACACTATGCAAGGGAATGTCGATTTCGTAAGAGTGTTGATCTTAACAACGCTAATACGGTTGAGGAACACCTTGTGACGATGGTTACCGGTTGGAGTCTTGTGTCCATGATCTCTGAAATTGACATTGCAAGTGAAATTGTGGGTTGGTGGCTAGATTCCGGCGCTATCTTTATATGTACAAGGACCGTGATGCCTTTAAAACCTTTGAAGAGGTAGAGGACGGTGAAGTGTTTATAGGAAATGTTGCTCAGGCCAAGATCAAAGGCAAAGGGACCGTGGACATCAACTTTACTTTCGAAAAACATTTAACTCTTATCAAGGTATTATATGTACCCGATATCAAGAAGAATCTCATTTCTGTTGATTTACTTGATAAGAAGGGATTCAAAGTGTCTATTGCATCGGGCAAGATAATTCTCACAAAGAATGGTGACTTTGTTGGAAAAGAATATTCATGTAATGGCATGTACAAACTAAGTATTGATATTAGCAATAATGTTCCTATTGCTTAAGTTCTTGAGTCGTTTACTCTATGACATCAACGTTTGGCTCATTTGAATGCTAAGTACATTAGAACCATGAAAAATCTAGACTTGATTAAAGTTGGCAAAGATGACCTTGAGCAATATGAAGTGTGTGTAAAGTCTAAGATGGTAAAGAGACCATTTCCTAGTGTGGAAAGGAACTCTCAATGCATATACTTAATCCATTCCGATATATGTGTATTGAATGGAGTCTTGACAAGAGGTGGTAAGAGATACTTCATTACCTTTGTTGATGATGCTAGTAGATACTTGTTTGTGTATCTACTTAGATGAAAGGATGAAGCTTTTGTCATGTTCAAGAAATACAAATCGGAAGTAGAGAACCAACTTGAGAAGAAGATTAACGTTCTACGTTCGCGATAGGGGCGGTGAATACCTCTTTAATGAGTTTGATGAATTTTGTGAAGAATACGTATAATTCATCAAACGACAGCCCCATACACGGTACAAAAAAATGGTCTAACCAAAAGAAAAAATAGAACTTTAGTTGAAATGATAAATTACATGCTTACCAATGCTAAGTTGTCACATAATCTATGGGGGTGAAGCCCTCTGCACCGCATGTCACATACATAATAGGGTTCTATCTACTAAAAGAAAAGAAAGTCCCTATGAATTATGGCATGGTAGAAAACCTAATCTAAATTATCTTAAAGTGTGGGGGTGCTTAGCATATTATAGAGTTCCCGATCCTAAACGAACCAAATTTGGTTCTAGAGCTCTTAGAAGTGTATTTATTGGCTATGCCGAGAATAACAAAGCATATAAACTTCTTGACTTATAATCACATGTCATTGTTGAATCTAGAGATGTAGAGTTCTTTGAAGATAGATTCAGTAATGACTATGTGATTATAGAAGAAGATAACGAGCAACCTAGTGCACCAACAACTAGTGAACCAAAGAGAAAGCAACCTTCTGTTCCACAACAAGTTGTTGAGCCTAAAAGAAGCACTAGGATAAGGAAAGAAAAGACCTTAGATACTAACTTCATATCTTCCCAATTCATAATCTTCTTAGTTGAAGGAGATAGCAAGAGTAATTCTTTCACTAAAATACCGTATGTGCATGCTCTAGAAAATGATCTTAAAACATATAATGAAGCAATGTCATCTAGAGATTCCGTATTTTGGAAAGAAGCCATAAATGATGAAAAGGATTCAATAATGGGGAATAACACATTGGTATTGGTTGACTTACCTAAATCTAAACCTATCAGGTGTAAATGGGTATTTAGAAGAAACTTAGTGCACCAACAACTAGTGAACCAAAGAGAAAGCAACCTTCTGTTCCACGACAAGTTGTTGAGTCTAAAAGAAGCACTAGGATAAGGAAAGAAAAAACCTTAGATACTAACTTCATTTCTTCCCAATTCATAATCTTCTTAGTTGAAGGAGATAGCAAGAGTAATTCTTTCACTAAAATGTCGTATGTGTATGCTCTAGAAAATGATCTTAAAACATATAATGAAGCAATGTCATCTAGAGATTCCGTATTTTTGAAAGAAGCCATAAATGATGAAAAGGATTCAATAATGGGGAATAACACATTGGTATTGGTTGACTTACCTAAATCTAAACCTATCAGGTGTAAATGGGTATTTAAAAGAAAATACAGACCCAATGGAACAATAGAATCTTTAAAGCAAGATTAGTGGCTAAGGAATTTAGACAAAAGAAAGGCATTGATTATTTTGATACTTATGCTCCCGTTGCTCTCATTACTTCTATTATAATTTTAATTGCATTGTCCTTACTTAATCATCCTCATGTCCATCAAATGGACGTGAAGACCGCCTTCTTAAATGGAGACTTAAATGAAAAAGTATATATATGGAGCAACCCAAAGGGTTTGTGTAACGCCCTGACTTTCACGTCTTGACGACGCGTGGACGTTATGCCGTCACTGGGTGACAAGGTCAAGCAACCCAGACTGATTTAGAGGTATAGAGAGTCAAGAAAATACCTGTACATCATCATTAGGTCACACTCTAACTTTATTCCATAAGGTACAAGTACTGAATACCCGCTTAGTTACAAGTTACAATGATCAAATTTATTACAAGTTCTTACGTTATATATCCTGATGCTCTATTGAACCAAAGATAGGTTTATGTTACATTATTCGCAAAAGTACATGAGATGGCTAAATGCATGCAATCCTCACTCTACTGGACACAGTCACCAACCTGTTGGTTACCTACAAACGGAATATATAACCCGTGAGTATAAAACTCAGTAACTTAGAGTGTATGAGTTTCGTTTGCAGGGTACTCCCCCGACTATGGCGAATCGGTGAGTCCCAGTAAAACGTTTTCATAACTTATAGAAAATATGGGCGCCATATCAAACAATACTTGTATTTATGCGTCTTCATATCTTTTCTGTATTTTATTCTTATTATCCCGAGTCCACGACTCGACTCGAAAGACAAGACATGACAGACTCAGAGTACAGAGATAGTTTATCAAGCATCAGTCAGGCTACCCATATGTTTCCGCTCCTGCATATTTCTTGCATCGTCTTGCACCTTATGTGTACATTCAATGAGACCATGTGCCTGCATTGAGATGATTTGGACCTCCCCGCAGAGAGTCACCCGTGGCCCTGCCACAACGGCGTCGAAGCCGCTGCATATATGCTTAAGAGAATGGGGGATGCCCAACGCTCCCTAGCTAGTTTTCTCACCCGTGACGATGACTCAAGTAATAATGTTTTCACAGCCACCCAGGCTTAATTAAAGAACCAATAAATGATCCCAATGGATCCAAGAAGGGACAACAAGTTCGACCTTCTTTCAGGGGGGGAACCTGCCTGTTATTAGGGGTGGAGCTGACAGATGTAGTTGGGGAGCTACCAAATCCCAATTCTCAACAGCTCTCGCATGGGAAGCTGTACGTGTGAAGACTCCCAAGGTTTTCTGGTTCAAGCTGCTTTGGCACAAGTATTATATCCCACGACATTCTTTCATTTGTTGGTTGATGATCCATCAGAGGCTGAACACTCATGACAGATTGATGGGGATAGGGCTGCTTGATGCATCTGCTTGTGTCTTTTGTAACAATGCTGTCGAATCTCATGATCACCTATTTTTCTCTTGTTCCTTTATTTCCAAACTGGTGCAGGAATGGTGCTCTTGCTGTCATGTTCGTGTACAAGGTACATCATGTGCTGATTATGTCAAGCGCTTTCTTGAATTGGTTAAGAAGAAGGGCAGTTCATGTTCTTTGCTGTGCACCATGTTCTGTAGCCTTGTGTATGCTATATGGCACTTTCGAAATGAAGCTATATTCAGACATGTCAAGCCCACGGTTTCTGTTATGAAGAAACATTTACAGAAAGTAGCTGCTGATGTCGCATGTGCTCGAGCGCAGAATTTGCAAACGGAAGAGAAGGATATCCTGCAGAGATGGAATGTTCATCCATGTACTTGGGAGAGCTTTCTGATTTGACTTGATGCTTGTAATAGGTGAAGGCTGTCTTTTGTATAGAACTTCAACTGCAAAAGCAGTTTACATGCCTTACTGCCTGCTTTGCTGCTTTACCGGTTAGCTGAGATGATGAAAAAAATTTTTGTATTGAACTGCTTTACTGCCTGCCTGCTTTACCGCCTGCCTGGCTGCTTACATGCCGCCTGCCTGTTTACATGCCGCATGCCTGCTTGCTTACATCCACCTGCCTGCCTGTCTACTTGCACGCCCGCTTGCCTGCCGGCTTACATGCCCGCCTGCCTGCCTGCCTGCTTACATGCCGCCTGCCTGCTTGCCTACATGATTGCTTGCCTGCTGCTTGCTTGCCAACCCATCTGCCTGGCCGCCTGCCAGCCCGCCTGCCTGCCTGCCTACTGCCTGCCTGTCTGCCATTGAAGATTCTAGCTGTCTGCCTGCTTTTGTTAGCTTGTAATTGCTGGAAATATTGTTTTGTAACCAGGTTGCAGTGCTCAGTTGATGTAACTACACTAGACTGTAATGTTCACCATGATGTAGAATTTGAAGTTGATGTAAATTTTGAAGAATGCAGCCACATTTTGTAACTAGTTATTAACTAGGTTGGCTGCATTGTAGATGACAGGGTATGGTTCTTGCTGATCCATTCCTATGAGTTGTAATACGGAACTGTTTTTTCTTTTAATTAATTCAATGGTCGGAACAAGTTTGACCTTCTTCATGACAATTCCAAATGATGTAAAAAAAAAATAGTCACACCAGACCCAGGAAGGGACGCCATGCTCAATCTTCATAACATTTTCAAGGAGAACGACCACCGATCCAACGAATACAAGAAGGGACGCGCAATGCTCGACCTTCACAACTCAGGGATACATATATATTGTTTTATTCGTTTTTCGTTACTTCATATCACCAAGATAATGAAACCAAGCCATATGTTCTCGTGTCCTTTTTATTTAAGCATTTAGGAGTCATTCTAGTTTACCCCACATCGCATATCAAACATGCAAAACAATCATCCCCGGTCTCGATCCTAATGTCAAGGCTTGTTATTACAACCTGATCCCCCCATGTTATATTCAGTATCCTTTTAGTACATAAACCCCATGATCAAGTATAATTCATCTTATCATCACACTAAGCATACATATATATATATAACAAAGTTCACCCATGGCATGTTGGTATCGTAATTATCATTAAATAATGTCTCATAACCTAATGCATGCACACATGCATATATTATCGAAACCGTAGTTTCGTTATCGCCTTAACACATCAACCAAGCAAACAAGCATACCATCATCCTCCTAATGGTACCCTCCTCATCATAATCATCTTAACACATCATATTGATGAAATATTAAGCACGAGATGAATCGAGAGGGGTTAGGTTACCATTGAAGCGTGTTTAACCCTAGTTTTACTTAGGGTTAAAGAAACCTTTAGAAACCTTAGAACCTTTGACACCCAATGTCACTACCTCACTCTCTAGCTTCTGTCACCACTTTGTCCCTGTTGCCGTCACTGTCGGTGGCCGATAAAGTGGCTGAAATGTCGCCAGAAAGCTTCAACTAGGTGTTTTAAGGTTTGTTTTCGTTCGAACTTCGATACCCAAGATACCCGATGTCACCAAAGCGCTTCACCTAACTCTGCCATACTCTGCCACTGTTGGTCGTCGAACCTTGGCTGGAAGTTCCCCGGAAGTTTGCCTGAAAAGTCGTTATTTATGGTTTTTTTCGTATTCAATGTTTTCGGTTATTGATGGGGCTGTGCTATTCTCCGAACCTGGAAAGTAGGTCTCCAGTAAGCTTAGGGACCATGCGTAGCTCTTGTCGGCGTTGATGAAGGGGTGTTAGCGTAGGCGAAGGCGGTTTCGGCTAGGCGAAGGCGGTTCGTGTAGTGTTGTTGTGTGATGGTGGTGGCGAAGATGGTGTATTCGTGGTGGCTGTGATGGCATGAATGTGGTGAGGAGTATTGCAGTGATGGTGGCCGGAGTTTGTGTTTGATGATGGCTATGGTGGCCGCTCGGTAGTGTTTGATGGTGTCTCGGTGATGGATTGTTGATGGTGGCGTGGAAGTGGTGTGGGTTGCTGCGATGGTGGAGGGTGACGTTGGTGGCGGCGGTGGTGGTGTAGGTGATGGAGGCGTGGTGGTATTGTGGTGGTTTGATGGTGAAGGAGATGATGATATGTTGCTCAATGATGGTGAGAAGGAGAAAGGAATAGTGAGGGAGGGAAAGAAAATTGCACGTGCAGACACAGGTTAATGCTCAATTCAGTGTAATCACGTACAATGATACCATTTTGCGTGTAGGAAAAATCCTTGCATGCAGGGAAAACAGGATTCGGGCGAGGAAAAACGTACACGGAGTGAAAATATACCCTCAATACGTTTTCGTCGGGCTGTTATTTATCCCAGTTTCGCAATATTGGTTCTCCGTTAATTACTTCGTGTCTATTTAATCATCTCAAAAATATTAATATCGTATCCCATTTACTAATCTAAATTTTATGGGATTAAAATGGGTATCCCTAATGTGCAATATTCTTAACGTTATAACGTTAATGTCTCTTATTCGTTACTTTTATTCATGCACTATTACGTTATCTATTCGTTATATTTATTTATTCGAGATAGCGTCACTCGTTACGTTATATTGTTATAATATTGCCTATTTGTTATCTTTATCCACACGTTATAATATAATTCGTTCACTATATTTATTCGCACGATCATAACGTCTCTCGTTTGTTATATTCATGCGCACGTGCATAAGATACGTACTTTGTGTATATTAAAACAACGAAAATACATACGTACTATACGAATATTTAAATAATGATTTTTATCTATGCATTTTTCGTTTATTTAAATAGCGAAAATTTTTCGTGGTATTACATCACCCTTAACTTTAAGAAAATTTCGTCCTCGAAATTAAATTTCAGTAGAGATAAGTTAGGAGGATTTATTGAAAAATAGATGCCGACAACACTTCACATTGTTTACTCTTCCTAATTCCAAGTGTCCTTCAAGGTCAATGGTTAACTCAAAATTTTAACGATTCTAACCTCACATTCTTAAGGCATCCACTAACCGATTGACATTTTCATTCGAATTTGGATTTATTGATACACATGAGTTATCTTCTAAATCGATTCAAGCTCTATCTTTATTACGGTGTCATCGTCATCTTAATAAACTGATGACCTAAACCTCCGCTTTTAAAGGTCTTGTGACTTAGTGTAGGTACTTTTAGTCAAAGTTGGTAATATAAGTTCAACTACCATAGGTAAATGTCGATCCCATAATCTTTAAAGATTTAGGACACATGATCAACATTACTTTTCAACTTCGGGACAGCCTGCTCTGTTTATGCCTCTAGAATTTAGTACTAATGTCTTAATTTCATGTTAAAGGGTTTTATATATATATATATAGGAAATGTGCTGTCAAAGCCAGTTCGAGCTTGTACCTTTGTTGTTGTCAAAGTCAAATAACAAAATTCATTAGAATTGGTTCCTACTTCCCAGAGGTTTTTCAGCATTTGACTTAAACCTCTTGATTATTGATGCTCGACCCTTACTGAAACAAAACGTATTTTGTGATAATTTCTGTGACTTCTCTTATTGTGTTTCTCCTTACGAGCAGTATACTCAAAATTATAGGAGTACACATCTAACTATTCATTATTAAGGTATCCAAATCACCGTATCATAAGTATTATTTCCATAAATGGTTGGAATAACAACCAGTAATGTTTCAATTTACCGAAAGTAATTTAGATGATTCTCATCTAATTGAAATTTTATATCTTAAGCCATCCATGAACACCGTGGTGCAACATTCCTTAATCAAATGTAGGTTATCTATTTTTTTTTTTATAGTAGAACTCATTTCAACTAAAAGGTAGAATTCTTCCCCAAATTCTGCTTTAATTCGGGGTAAACCTATACTAGTAACACAAAATATTATCTTACAACCATATCTCTTTCTACCACAGTACAAGATCAAACATATAGGGCCTAGAACCAGTATGACTGCTATCATGACATACTGCGTCAGGAATTCTAATTCCTCAAGCGTTGCGATGAAAAAGGCAATGATACCGATCACTGCACCACAGAGCGCTAGGAACACCACTATTATACACAGCAAAGCAAGCAGATGCATTGTTGCTGTGATTTGTGAGAAGATGAGAGAGTTTTGAACTACGAAAGAGTTCATAGATTTCCACTACTATTTGTACCAGATAGGATAATAATAAGATAGAGATAATATCTAAACAAAATCTAAGTTTTCAATTCTTATTAATGAGATTGGACTATGAAGTGACTCGATTGTCATGCGTGGAAAAACTTCTCCAAATGAAGACAAATGAGATCTAGGTTCAATATCTCAACCTTAATTATGACATTGAATCCTCAAGTAGTGTTAACTTGTGTCTTAAACACAATTAATTATTAACTAAATCAATTCACATACGTTGTCTCATACTCATGGCTCATAATAATCATATTTTTCTCTAAACAGATAAAGATAAGTTTACATCTCACACATGATGGCAACTCAACATAAAAATTTTACTTAACCTTAAGATCCAGTTATTCCCTGTGTAAATAATTCTGTATCAACCCTTAACCTCAATAAACCTTGAGGTATTGCAAAAACTTAAGTCTCAAGAATTAAGCTTAAGAACATGCCATATCCATGACATGTTCTTAGTTTCAATCCCTATATTTTTAAGGCTCTTGCTCTATAGACCTTGAGCAATGCTCATTATGATCAGCATTAGTCCAATGCCGTGTTTCACCCTTGATTAGGAGAGTAACACATTACACTTTAATGCTTTTATAAGCAGCTCATACTAGCAAATCAAATTAACTTCTTGTATTTCTCCAATTACAAGTTAAAATTACGAGTTAACAGTTTATAACACACTGCTTCCTAAATAGATACACTAATTTGTTATATAAGTCTTATCTCACATTCCTTGTAAATCATCTCAAGATTTACAGTATCGTTAAAACTCAATTTGAGAAAAATTGGTTGAATAGCTAAATTCATAGCACTCTCAAATTGTGATCCATCCTTTCGCTTCTAGGTGTACTAGCAAGATAGATTCTCTAATGGATCGTTCTCTGCAACGTCATATTTTTCTTTTTATTTGGCGTTACAAGGCATATCAGAAGGTTACTCATATAAACTCGTAATGGGAGAAATCATTCCGATAATAATTATCGTTATTTCTCTTTTCAGTTGGCTATTATGCGTTTGCACTCGTACTCTATTATTATTAGGTAGAGTACATTTTATATCGCTCAGTAAATAGTAGTAAATAGCCTTTCAAACATCAAAATCAATCAGCATGATTGTTGCATCACCATCCAGTAACTCTGACACAATAGAAGCTTAGACTATAAAGTCTTTGTCATTTCTGTGTTGTTAAATTTTCATTATAAATTGATTTGGTTTAGTTTTTATTCATTTTTTTCTCTTGTGTTTATTTATTCTCTCTTTCAGAGTGCCTAAACATCGTTACGATTAATGGTTAATCACATAATTTGGGAACCATATATCACTTTTCATTTATAATATAATTTGAAGCTGTTCCTTTTGATCTTGCTGCGTCTTGTAGTGTACCAAGATGTCATTGATGAATACTACGATGAACCGACAGATATAAGACGCGAAAACCCGGTTCATCATATCCATGAAAACCGCTGGAACGTTGGTAATCCCAAATGGTATCTCTAGAAATCCATAATTCCTGTAACGAGTACGAAAAACAGTCTTTGACATATCATCGGCTTGGATACGAAGTAGTGATATCCAGAACGAAGATCTATCTTCGAGTACACCGATATTCCCTACAGTTGGTCAAAGAGATCGTCGATCCTTGGCAGAGGATACCGGTCCTTAACAGTAAGTTTATTCAGCTCACGGTAATTGACGCAGAGTATCACACTTTCGTCCTTTTTCTTTACGAAAAGAACTGGTGCGTTCCTTGGACACGCACTAGGACGAATGTATCCTTTCTGAAGAAGCTCTTTCCGCTTTCATTCGTAGTCTATTACTGCTCAATGCCTTTCTGGTCATCTCAACTTCATGATGATAGATCACGATCATGGCGATCAATTACCAAAAAAATAATATTGAAAGGTTGTATCACATCTTTCATGGCAATAGTAGCCGAGGGTCAAATTGTTTACACACGACAATGTCCCTACTAGAAAGTTTAATATGAACTTTTATTTTTGATTTCGCTTATATAGGTAGTACTACTTTACTCTTCTTTGAGTATAACTTATCTAAAACACATAATAGCATAATAGCAGTCGAATAGGGTTAAGCGTTACCAGTAAGCTCAGCTTTATTAAGAGTAAGTTGGCAAAACCCTCTTATCTTGATTCTCCCAAAAATTTAATAATACCGCTTTATTAACCTTAACTTATACAAACTTAAGTTGCTTTGCAGAAACTTGAGGTTTCATATAATCACCAAACACTAACAATGCACATTTAGATGTCACATTGTTGTCTTTGAAAACTCAGATCACCAATATATTCTTACAGAGTTAAACAAGAGTTACTACTTTCAAAGAACCTTGCAACAAGCTGCTTCCCTTTTTATAAGGTAGAATTATGCCAGCTTTAATAAACTGTCTCATAATCCAAAAATCCGAATTACTGACAATCATTCTGAGTTCATAAACTCAAAGTCTCTCACTTAAGCCAGTAATCATTTATATGTTTAGATCATGAGTGATAATACAATCTACGCATTGCTTATCTTTAATCAAATGTATTTAACATTTCCACCATAGCTAGGTAAAATGCCTACTGCTTTCAATCAAAGTTTAATTCATTTGGTTTTTAATCTTTAGACTTAAATTCCATATTATAAGGTTATGCACCTTGTTCAATTCAAACATTATATCTCGAATTGCTTATAACAAAGCACCTTTTACCCCTCAACAAATTAGGCTTAAGCAGTATAAGCCACACAAGCAGCACCAGAAATACAAGCAGCTCAAACAGCACAAGCAAAACAAGTAGCATTTGCAACACAACACATAAGCAGCACGGACAACACAACTAACCAGTAACAACAATATAAGTAGCCTAAACATGGTAATCAAAAATTCAAATTTTTATCCAATACCAAAGATTGTAATTCCGAGCAAGTATTTTACTCTTGGTTTTCAGCTCAAATTGTCGAGCCTTATTATAAATACACCTTATCGAAAATGCAACTCTGAATATGTGACCAAATAATTCATATCTTGTCTCAACCCGAAGGTGTATTGCCCTTTATTTTTATTTCACGTTAGGCAGCCCAGTGCCAGACCCATGTCCGCCATATGTGCGACATGTCCTCATTAATTCGCAATCTCATGCTTTAAAATTTTCATTCATTCTCTCTTCATCGATCAAAGATCACCCATGTTATCTTTGTTGCAATAAATTATATTACAGCTTTGTTTGTATTAAACTAACATTTATGCTCTTCATTCTTGAAGTAAATCGTTGTGCTATATCATGTTAAGCTCATTAGTATATAAGCTATGCTAGCCCTTTCCTTACGATCATCATTGCCTCTTCTTTCCGTAAAAATACAACATATTTTATTGTTTTAACTTTCAACATCAAGCTTATATTTTCTTAAATTGAGACCAGCTTGCTTCACTTCTAGAAGTTAATCACGTGCTATATCATGTCGGACACCTTAATGTCAAGCCCCAAACTAGCTGCTTTTCTCACTAAGCAGGCATTGCTTCTTATTACAGCAAGCAACTCATTTATAGCTTAGCCTTTTAGCATCAAGTTTAATAATTTGACGTACTTGAAAAACATTGTTCAATTTCATCAAATCATGCGTTGGTTTTCTTGATCCTTTACAATCAAGTATAACTCGTCTAAGGGAGTGCATACTCGGTTGAGTACTCAACCCAGACTTATGTTTCTCGTCATGCTCTCAATGAATATGCAATCCTACAATTTTGGTTTAATATGCTTATTTATTTGTTTTTCATATTTCCTTAACTTCTAACCTAAAAATCCTACTCGGATACCACTCTGTAACGTCCCGACTTTCACTTCTTGACGATGCGTGGACGTTATACTGTCACTGGGTGACAAGACCAAGTAACCCGGACTGGTTTAGAGGTATAGAGAGTCAAGAAAATACTTGTACATCATCATTGGGTCACACTCTAACTTTATTCCATAAGATACAAGTACTGAATCCCCGCTTAGTTACAAGGTACTGAATACAAGTTCTTACGTTACATGTCCTGATGCTCTATTGAGCCAAAGATACGTTTATGTTACATTATTCGCAAAAGTACATGAGATGGCTAAATGCATACAATGCTCACTCTACTGGACACTATCACCAACCTCTTGGTTACCTGCAAACGGAATTCATAACCCGTGAGTATAAAACTCTGTAATTTAGAGTGTATGAGTTTCTTTTGCAGGGCACTCCCCCGACTATGGCGAATCGGTGAGTCCCAGTAAAACGTTTTCATAACTTATAGAAAATATGGGCGCCATATCAAACAATGCTTGCATTTATACGTCTTCATATCTTTCTGTATTTTAATTATATTATCCCGAGTCCACGACTCGACTCGAAAGATAACTCCAAAGACATGACAGACTCAGAGTATAGAGATAATTTGTCAAGCGTCAGTCGGGCTACCCATATGTTTCCGCACCTGCATATTTCGTGCGTTGCCTTACACCTTATGTGCGCATTCAATGAGACCATGTGCCTACATTGAGATGATTTGGGACTCCCTGCAGAGAGTCACCCATCACCCCGCCATAACGACGTCGAAGGCGCTGTATATATGCTAAGAGGATGGGGAATGCCCAACGCTCCCTAGCTAGTTTTCTCACCCGTGATGATGCCTCGAGTAATAATGTTCTCACAGCCACCCATGCTTAATTAAAGAACCAAGGAATGATCCCAATGGATCCAAGAAGGGATAACAAGTTCAACCTTCTTCATGACAATTCCAAATGATGTAAAAAAAAAAAAAGGTCACACCAGACCCAAGCAGGGACGCCATGCTCAACCTTCATAACATTTTCAAGGAGAACGACCAACGATCCAAGAAGGGACGCGCAATGCTCGACCTTCACAACTCAGGGATACATATGTATTGTTTTATTCGTTTTTCGTTACTTCATATCACCAAGATAATGAAACTAAGCCATATGTTCTTGTGTCCTTTTTATTTAAGCATTTAGGGGTCGCTCTCGTTTACTTCCCGAGAGGATATATATGTTATAATGGTGTGTATTCTAGCCCATTTCAACCCCAATACCCCACATCACATATCAAACATGCAAAACAATCATCCTCGGTCTCAATCCTAATGTCAAGGCTTGTTACTACAACCTGATCCCCCCATGTTATATTTAGTACCCTTTTAGTACATAAACCTCGTGATCAAGTGTAATTCATCGTATCACCACACTAAGCATGAACATATAACAAAGTACACCCATGGCATGTTGGGATCGTAATTATCATTAAATAGTGTCTATTGCATGCACCCATACATACATTATCGAAACCCTAGTTCCGTTATCACCTTAACACATCAACCAAGCAAACAAGCATACCATCATCCTCATGGCGGTACCCTCCACATCATAATCATCATAACATATCATATTGATGAAATATTAAGCACGAGACGGATCGAGAGGGGATAGGTTACCTTTGAAGCGTGTTTAACCCTAGTTTTACTCAGGATTAAAGAAACCTTTGACACCCAATGTCACTACCTCGCTGTCTGGCTTCTGTCCCCACTCTATCCCTGTTGTCGTCACTTTCGGTGGCCGAAAAAGTGACCGCAATGTCGTCAGAAAGCTTCAACAAGGTGTTTTAAGGCTTGTTTTCGTTCGAACTTCGATATGGTGATGGGGAAGTGGTGTGGGTTGCTGCAGTGTTGGAGGGTGGCGGTGGTGGCATAGGTGATGGAGGTGTGGTGGTGTTCTGGTGGTTTGATGGTGAAGGAGATGATGATATGGTGGTCGATGATGGTGAGCAGGAGAAAGGAATAGTGAGGGAGGGAAAGAAAAATGCACGCGCAGACACAGGTTAATGCTCAATTCAGTGTACTCATCACGTACACTGATACCATTTCGCGTGGGGGAAAAATCCTTACAGGCAGGGAAAACAGATTTCAAGCAAGGGAAAACGTACACGAAATGAAAATATATCCTTAATAAGTTTTCATCAGACTGTTATTTATCCTAGTTTTGCAATGTTGGTCCTCCATTAATTAATTCGTGTCTATTTAATCATCTCAAAAATATTAATATTGTATCCCATTTACTAATCTAAATTTTATGGGATTAAAATGGGTACTCCTAATGTGCAATATTCTTAACGTTATAACGTTGACGTCTCTTATTCGTCACTTTTATTCGCGCGTTATTACGTTATCTATTCGTTATATTTATTTATTCGATATAGCGTCACTCGTTATATTATATTGTTATAATATTGTCTATTCGTTATCTTTATCCACACTTTATAATATTATTCGTTCACTATATTTATTCGTGCGATCGTAACGTCTCTCGTTCATTGAGTGCACGTGCATAACATATGTACTTTATGTATATTAAAACAACGAAAATACATACCTACTATACAAAGATTTAAATAATGATTTTTATCTATGCATTTTTCATATATTTAAATAGCAAAATTTTTTCGGGGTATTACAGTTTGTGTTATCCGAAAATGAAAAAAAAGTATGCAAATTATTCAAATCCCTTTATGGTCTCAAACAAGCCCCTAAACAATGACATGAAAAATTTGATGCCACTATATTTACTTATGGTTTTTGTCATAATAGTGCGGATAGATCCATTTACTCCAAGTTCACCAAAGAGTATGGTGTCATTGTGTGTTTGTATGTTGATGATATGTTGATCATTGGCACTGACATGCTTGAAGTAAATGAAACAAAGAAGTATCTATCATCGGTTTTTAAGATAAAAGACCTTGATGAAGTTGATACCATTTTGGGTATCAAGATCAAGAGGCATAGTGGGGGTTTTGCTATGAGCCAATCTCATTATATTGAGAAAGTGATTACAAAGTTCAATCATCTTGGACTTAAAGAGTAAAACACGCCTTTTGATGGAATACTAAGTTCTACCGATAGAGCGGTGGCTCAACTAGAGTATGCAAGTGCTATTGATAGTTTGATGTACGCCATGCACTGCACTAAACCGAATATTGTTTATTCCGTGTGTAAACTTAGTAGATATATTAGCAATCCAAATGTTGCGTATTAAAGAGCTATTAGTAAAACATTGGGTTATCTTAAGAGAACAAAAGACTTGTGATTGTTTTATCATAGAGAACCCGCCGTGTTAGAGGGATACATGGATACGAGTTGGATCACCAACATTGATGACAACAAATCCGGAAGTGGGTGGATTTTCACCCTAGCGGGTGGAGCGGTTTTTTGGATAGCAAAAAACAAACGTGCATATCTCATTCGACCATGAAGTTGGAGTTCATTGAAGTAGCTTCTTGTGGACAAGAAGCAGATTGAATTAGGAACTTGTTGCTAGACATCAAGTTGTGGCCTAGTCCAATGCCCGCCATTTCACTCTATTGTGATAGTGAAGCGACTTTGGCAAGGGTATATAGTACAACCTATAATGGTAAGTCTAGACATATTGGTCTAAGACATGATTTTGTGAGACAATTGATACAAGATGGTATCATTACAATTGTCTACGTCAAGAATAATCAAAACTTGGCGGATCCTCTTACTAAGCCACTTGATAGAGACCTTGTGACTAGTACTACAAGAGGAATGGGGCTGAAACCATTCTAAACCAGTAATAATGGTAACCCAACCAAAACTTAGGGAATGCCCCTATACTTTGGGTTTAATGTGGTAATAACAAGTCGCTATGATCGGTTGTTGTATTGTCGCATGCTTTGCCCCAAAGGAGAAGACGATACTAATCCGTTACGTGCTTAAGGTTGAAGCTTAAATGCTCTTAATGAGATTTTAAAGTGCTCTACGAACGGAGTCACAAAAACTCACCCATATGAAGTAGAAGTGGTGCAGCTTCTCATGGGATGTTATGGTTTACACCCTAGATGTTCATGAAACCGGGATATGCACATGGCCATAGAATTGCTAAGTGAGTAGAATTCTCATCGTGAAAGGAGAACTGTGTGTGTGGTACTTCCAGTCATATCACAAGGTTTGTTGGTTTAATCTTTGGACACCAACTAAATCGATTTGGTTTTGAGAAGCTAACACTACGGAAGGTTTAATGCGAAAGCAACCATTCCTTATGCATACAAGACTTGGAGATTAATCCGGTAAAGGAGTTTCTAACCAAGTGGGGGATTGTTGATATTGCTCCCTTAAGCGTAGTTATTGGAGTTAAATTATGTTACATAACATGTGACAAACAAATGTGATGGAAACAAGTTTGTGTAGAAACTTGTGTAGGTGAAATGGAGGGAGCAAAAGGTGTTTGGAAACCTTTACCCACATTGGAATTGTGGGAAGTGGAGAGATCCTATTTAAAGGCTTTCACACTACATCTTTCTTGAATTAATTGCTAAGCATGTGGGTCTTGTAAACACACACAAGCGTGCCGGGCCGGGCTTGGGTTTGGGCTTGGGTAACTGGTGCCCGTAGAGCACCAATCGTACATATATTCTTTTTGGACAAACGTAGAACTAAATACTAAGTATTTTGTGCTTTAAAGAATGTGTGTCGAGGCAAGGAAAATGACAACCAGTATTTTTAATGAAACGCCCATGCACGAAAATGATGAACCAGTGATTTCATCGAAGCGCCCGGGCGTGGGCTTAAGTGGCTCCCGGGCACAATAGTCATTTTCCTGCAAGTGCAAAACAGTTTTTCCCTAGAAAAACCATACCTTTTCACCTACAAATGTGTTGCTTCTGATTTTGGATCATCTTTCTTATATATTCTACATTCCAAATCAGATTCAAGCACATTACAATCATCATATTCATCATCTTCCTCATTTGATCAAGAAATCTCCACACAAACAAATACCGATTTCTCTCGTCTTTCACAAAGAGATTCCAAGGGGTTTCTTCGTGATCGTTTCTCACAGTTCCTAACAAAAGACTTGGTTCTATCCTGGAGGGTTATTCGTCTAAACCCAAAGCGATCTTCGTATATTCCAAGAGGGGACGAATAAATCCTTAAAGAGAGTTGAAGCTATAACGCCTCTAAGTCTAAGGATCGTGTATTTCCATTGTTGCACTCTTAGTGACTACATATTTTCCTAACAATATATTCAAGGACACTCTATTCTGTTTTTTGTTCAGACGTTCTTTTTTTTCCTGAGGTTCTGTTTTGTTTTTGTTCAAGCGCACTATTTTTTTTTTCAAAAGTTTTTTTTTTCAGACGCTCTATTTTGTTTTTGTTTGAGACGATCTGTTTTATTTTGTTCAAGTGCTTTATTTTTTTTTTCCTTCAACCACTTTGTTTTATTTTTTATTAGATGCTCTGCTTTTTCCTTCAGGCACTCTATTACAGACATGTTGGATTCCGACGACAATTCGGATGATCAGTCGGACTCAGACAACGATTATGTCGATCTTTCAAACTTAGGCTCAACAACTTGCCACATTCCGACGACGATTCCGACGAGCTATCGGATTCCGACAATGACTCCAACCGATGGAGGTGAGGTGATAGTAAAAGTTGGGATGAAAATGAGGATAGGATGAGAGATTAGATGACATGAATGAATGATAGATTTTTGGAATAATTTTTTCTTGTATATTTATAATTATTGTTGAAAAATGATAGTTTTGGACAACCCTATGAAATAACATAAGATATTCAATTTAACACCTTATTCTATTTATGCTTCAATTTCACGATAGAGTTATGCTCTCCATCAGTTATTTTCTATTTTCTCCCTCTAGTTGTATTATTTCAATACAAAACAGAAACACAAGTACCAGTGCACCACGCAGCCACCCATGCCGAAAACATAACGACTGAAAAGAAGCATGAGACTGATGAATCGATATCCTTCAAAAATGTTATACACCATCAGCAATAAGTTACAATGAAATATTTCAATGATATATTCGTGACTTCGCATATATGAATAAGTGGGCATGAGTTCCATTCATTGACCTCACAAAACCCCGACAGCATCTACCACAGCAGGAGCAAGATTCTGATCCACACTAACGGCAAATTTCTGACGAAAATCCTTGAATGTTCCTTTCTTGATTGCTTCTCTGATAGCGCGGAAGAATGCCAAATAATGGTGTGTATTATGTCTGAAAGCCAAAAGGGAAACCGCCCAAGATTTGCGATTACTATATCAGAAAAATTGAAACCTAATGCAAAATCATGAGAACAAGCAGGAAAAGTTTATTTCTTTTAATCCGAGTAGACTCCCAATGAGATGCAAGAGGAGATAAATGTAGAGAAACGCGGGAGGTGCGGGCATCACATCTCTAGTAGAATCTGAGCCAGCATTTCATGTACATTTAGTAAGTGATGCAGGTAAGCTCTTGTGTGATTTCGACAGGTATAGCAGCTGCACTCGTCCACAATGGGTGAGACATCTTTCCTGATATGAGGAAAAATGGAAAAGCATAAGCACTAGCAAAAATTTGGCATTCATGATTAAACAAGAAAAAGAGAAAAGAAAAAGGATAGATGACATATCAACACCGGTAACAAGGATACTAAAAGCGTAAAAAAAATTCAACATTGCTAAAGATAACAGATGCTAAGTGGATGCTTCAAATGAGCTATGCAAGGCAACAAGTAATACTGTAATGGTCATCTATCGTCCTTCCTATGGAGATGAATGACACGGAGAATGTTCGGAGGAATAATTTCAAAATTGGAAACACGTGAAGTACATAAGTTCCAGAAATGGCGTGATCTCCTACTCCTCCCAGTAAGCAGGTTGCTTCTGTTAGAACATTTCTATTCTCGGAAGGTTATCTTATTTCGCTTTGGCACTCCAATGTAAGAGAGTAAGAGAAGCTAGAACCTAAGGGATTATGTCAAATGACTCGAATCCCATAGGAAATATGATAGAATGTTGATGATGAACATGATTGCATTTAAGATGTCCATGTATAATGTATTTTGAATACTGAAAGGGACAGCAAAGTAGCAAACAGTGAAGCTAATCAAACAGAGGGACATCTTCAACTTTGGGAAGCTGGTGAACAGGGGTAATGCCAAACTGAGAATGGTGGGATAAAGAAATTCACAACGGAATGTAGAGCATGTTTGTCAGTAGACTTCCTTGCGAAAGAGAAAGGATCTAACAACAGAGAACAGGTGTCGAATAAACTCATCAGTATTGATCGGCCAAAACTACACTATAGCAACGGACGAGCAGCATTTATAGTCGAACACCACCAATGAGAACGGTCATAAATGATTTCCAGCTTTGAGAAGGAGATCAATCCCACAAGGCAAGGAGATCAAGGGCTAGGAGTGCTGAAATGTTTGTAGAAACCAGAATGGAAGCATTAGTAGGATAATTAAGAACAAGGAAATTCTTAGGGCTGATTGTTGTGTGTCATAATTCATGATTCATCTCTAATGCATGAAAGATAAAGCAAGAAAGTAGAATAAAAGAGAATAGAACTAAAATAGGCTAGAAAAACCAGAGTTTGTGCAATAATGAAATCAATGCATACCTATAAACCATGGCTCGGAGGTTGATTTTTGTGAGGTCACCTCCAAAATCACCCAAATGATTGTTGGATATATGCTCCTTGCCATTTTCATGAGTACTAGAAACCGGGAATGTCAATGCCTGACCCTCAAGAGTAAGATGATAGACATACCTACAAGATATAAAACACGCTGTGTAACCTAACATGGAAAGATATTTGGCATCGCCTTTCCCATGTGGTGATGGAAGAAAACCTACGTCGCATCAAATAAATCGATTCCTGCAGCAACACCCTGTAAGACCTCCTCTGCGCAGTTAAAGAAAGAGGTAGTGAATTTCAGCTGGATAGAAACAGGAGGGAGGTTTTGTTTCAGAAGAGACATGTGTTTCACAACTTGAAGACATCATATAAATTTGTTTTTGATTAATGAATTCAATTAAATGAAAAGCAAAGAGGTTAAAACCTTGTAATCAACCTGTCTGGTAAGCTAATCTGGCTCACCAAATGAAATTATAGTTTACATATACATACACATAGTAATTGACGTTACATAACCTATGCCTGTCTATTCTGTACAACTTTTATTCCAAGTATTGATATTAAATTCTATAAACTATTTAAGCAGTCGAACAGTTGCTTTGATTCACAATTCATGAGTAGTATCTGTAACTGATAAAAGAGCAAAATTGAATATTATTGAAGAGATAATAAAGTATTTATAGGCTACAATAGATGGGCCTATTAATTAAATGGGCCAGCCAACCAAAGAGCCTAAATCGTAACACTCCCCCTCAAGTTAGGACATATATATCGAATAGACCCAACTTGTGACAAATATATGAAATACGTCCACGTCGAAGAGGCTTTGTAATGCTGTTGATCCTCAGAACGTGTGTGTCTCAGCTTGTATTGCCACCTTTCACCTTTTCTCAAACAAAGTGACAATCTACCTTTATATGTTTCGTCCGCTCATGAAACATCGGATTGCTGACAATGTGAATAGCTGACTGATTATCACAACGAAGAACAGAAGTCCCAGTCATAGGCAAAACCAATCTCGCCTAGCAACATGCGAACCTATTGGAGCTCCCCTGTACAATTCGTCATAGCATGTTATGTTACTCAGCCTCTGCACCATGACACTAGATTACCACCAGGAAAAATACAATATCCTGAGGTCGACCTGCGATCCACAACACATCTAACCCAATCTGCATCAGAATATCCCACTACTTCCAAAGGCTCAACATCCTTTTCATATCCAGCTATATCAAGATGCCCACGGTTGCAAAACACAAACCCAGGTGCCCCTTTCAAATAACGAATAATTTGCAGAACACCTTTCCAATGAGTGGCACGAGCACTCAAAAATTGGCTCATAACACTTACTGCAAAGACGATGTCAGGTCTAGTTATGGTAAGATAGTTCAATTTATCAACTAAACGACAAAACTTTTTTGGATTATGCAAAAGCTCACCACCTTTATTGTCAAGCTTCTCTACAGGAACCATCGGTGTATCGCTTGACTTAGCGTCATGTAAACCAACTTCTTTCAAAATATCACGGGCATATTTCCGTTGGGACAAAACAATCTTACCACCAAAATATGCACCTTCTATGCCAAGAAAATATCTTAGAACACTCAAAAACTTCTGTACTGAATTGCTGTTGCAAAAAGTTCTTGAGCCATTGTATGGCAACAATATCGCTACCCGTAACAATAATATCAACATAAACAACCAGGATGATCAAACCTGAAGAGGATGACATGCTGAAGACCGAGTGATCAACACTACGCTGATGCATACCAAACGAAATAACGGCATTGCTAAAGCGACTAAACCAAGCACAAAGAGACTGTTTAAACCCATAGAGAGCGTTCCGCAACAAACCTCCTCCGGAAGGCATATACCCCTGAGCAACAAACCCAAGTGGTTGCTCCATATACATCTCTCAGGAAGATCACCATGAAGAAAGACATTCTTGATATTGAGTTTATATAGAGCTCACTGGAACCTCGCAGCTAAAGAAATAACAACCCGAATGAAAGGGATCTTGGCTACTGGAGAAAAATCTCGTCATGATCCACACCATAAATCTGAGTATAGCCTTTTGCAATAAGCCATGCCTTTAAACGTTCAACAGAACCATCTCGATTATGTTTGACAACAAACACCCAATGAAAACCAACCATCTTTCTCCCGGGAGAGAGCAAAACAAATCTCAAGTCTTATTATAATGCAATGGCTCCATTTCTTCCTCCATGGCACAAGCCCAACCTGGATAAGCCAATGCTTCATGTATGCTACCTGGCATCTCTACAAATAATGCAAGATAAGACACAAAAGCAGACATTTTTTGGGACAAATTATGATAAGACACAAAATGGACAAGAGGATAACGAGACCGAGTACGATGAACAATGGGAGACTCGTTGGCATTGGAGGAAGGCAGCGGATCGAAAATGGATTCTGATGGTGGTGGTGGTGGTTGATCATTGGCTGGTGCTGAAGGACACCAAATAGCTCGAGGACCACGAGTATACACCTTGAGGGAGCTGATGTTGAGGTTCTAACCCCGATAGGACCAATAAATCATCAGGTGGTATCTCAGACTCCGTAATAACAGGTGGAGCAATCACTGGTAAACACACAGGCAACATTGATACCTGAGTCGATCCAGAGATTAAAGAAACTGCAAAGTATGCCTTATCCTCAAAAAATGTCACATCAACAAAAATGTCACGTCGACGAGCAGGACTGTAACACACATAAGCTTTCTGTGTACGAGAACAACCAATAAACACACATTTTTCAACATGTGGGGACAACTCATCCAATCCAGAAGATAAGGAATGGACAAAACACGCACATCCAAAGACTCGAGGACGAATAGGCCATAACGGACGACCGATATAAAGGAGAGAATAAGGAATACCTCCCTTCAACACAGATAAAGAAAATCGATTAATCAGATAACATGCAATGAGGAGAGTCAGACCCCAAAAAGTCTTAGGCATATTTGTATGGAGAAGAAGACGATTTTTACGTTCAGCAATACCATTTTGTCGTGGGGTGTGAGCACAAGAACTTTGATGTATAATTCCATGAGAGTTAAGAAATGGAACAAATTGAGTTGATGAATGCTCATGAGCATTATTAGTACGTAAACATTTCCCAGAATATCCATATTAAGTGCATACTTCATTATAAAAACTATAAACGACTGAAAAACTTCAATTTGATCTTTTATTAAATATAACCAAGTTGAACGACTATAATCATCAATGAACTAACAACATAACGAAAACCAAATGAACACTCTCTACTTGGACCCCAAACATCAAAATGAACTAACTCAAACGGTTGAAATACGCGACTCGAAACCCAAGATGGGAAAGACGTATGATGATACTTTCCTAACTGGCAAGTCTCACATTGGAACAGAAGACTAGATTTCGACACAAAAAGGAAATGACGAGAACTTTTGCTGATAGGTGACCAAGTCGGCAATGTAGTATATAAGTGGAATCAAAAGCATTATTCTTAACAACGGCAACAACAATAAGAATATCATGATCCAAGAGATATAGTCCACCAGCCTCATGCCCACCACATATCCGTCGTCCAGTCTTCCGATCCTGAAAACAACATGAAGATGACGAAAAAAAATTACAATCGAGGTCACATGTGATGGAACTGACAGATAATAAATTATATGGAAATTGTGAGACATGATAAACAAAAGATAAGTTTAATGAGGGATCCAAAATAACAAAACCTGTACCAGTCACCTTTGACTGAGAACCATTTACCGAGGTGACTGAAGTAGAAGTAATGGAAGATGACGAGGAAAATTGACGAGAATCACCTATCATGTGATGAGTAGTATCGAAATCGACAACCCAAGGACGAGAATGTGAAATAGAGGACAAGACACGTAGATCCCTGAGGTTGTTCATGTGCCAAGATAGCTATGGGTTTAGCAATGACATCACATTGTCGTGTTCGAACCAACTCATCATACTCCGAACGGGTCAAATTTACCATACTTTGTTTAGTATAACCAAAACCACCTGTGAGCGTGCAACTCAGGATGGAGATCATAGCAATAGTCAACTATATGACCAATAAAATGACAATAAGTACAAAAACGACTACCACGAGTTTCTCGACCTCCTCCACGAGAAGAATCTCTGTTGAGTCGAACCTATGCTGTATAGAAATTGAGTGATAGGCATACTTTAGTCTCAGAATGTCCCAGTATGTACCAAGATTGAGACTCATCTGCTTGAAAAGTGAGCCTACAATGAGTGCGGAATAAGGCTGGTTCAAAGAAGAATGCAGCAAGACTGGTTCAAAAGAATGCAATAAGGCTAACAGTATTAAAGTCATGAATAAACAAACAGTAAGGCTTGGCATTCGGACTTCTGCAGTAAGAAATGGTTTATCCTGAATTGCTTCTGGTTGAAGAAGGTTACTGCTGCAAGGTTAAAGGATAGTAAGGCTAAGTTCAACAGAAGGGTCCAGATGAAAAAAAGGTTGATCCTGAATTGCTTCTGTGAGAAAAGGATTACTACAGCAAGGCTGATGGACAGTAAAACTGAGTTCTACAGAAGGGTTCAGAAAAAGTCAAAGTTCACTGTTGCTTTTTGTACAGTGTCAGCGTACTCTGCATCAACATCAGAGGTCACGGATCTGCGAATATGCTTTCAGGATGATATGAAAGTGACGTTTCAAGAAAAGACGACTTCAACAGCGGCTACAAATTTGGGATTGCCTATAAATACAGAGGCAATGCCCTAGTTTTCAAGTGGGATTTTTGAATCTCATTTGCTCTGAAATGAAACACAAGTGCAGTAAGGCATCAAGTGAACTATGTGAGAGATTGATAGCTGAGGATCTGAGCCAACTATTCAAAGCAAAGTTTGAATAGTACTAGTGTTAGACAAACGATTTCACAAGGCTGTTTTGAGTCTTGTTGAGGAAAATAAAAAGATTTTGTAATCGGGTTGAATAGTCATTTACACATTGTAAAATGACAGGTTAATTCTGAGCTTAAAACAATCACACGTAGTACAATCCTCTTGATCTATCACACTGATAATCAAGGGAAGACTACAGTAAGGGATATAGCCGTATTTTAGATATATTGCCTAACCAGTATAAAAACTTTTGTGTTTTTACCTTAGTGATTTCATTACATTTAACCATACTTCTAATCAACTTCAACCAACAATAAACTAAAAGGAACCAACGTTACTGCAGTAAGATTCTACATTACTGCAGTAAGGTTCCACATTACTGCAGTAAGCTCAGAACAACTCCACCATCTAACTAACTTTTGTTAGTTTGACAGTAAAGTTCGAAAGAGAGACTATTCACCCCCACTTTAGTCTCACAATAACTATATCTGGACTTTCATCCTCTACTCAAAGAACTAACACGACCACGACCACGAGTAGAACTATCAGAATTCCAACTTCCACGACCACGACTAGAGGCATTGATCCTCCAAGAGCTATCATAGCAGTGCTATCAGAAAGAACTGAAGATTTTGAAGTAGGAGTGTAACGAGCTGCTCGAGAGAATACTTCCTATAAAGAAGGCAAAGTATCCAAGGAAGTAATCTGTTGTCGAAGAGCACTCTGATCTGAACCACGGCCAGAAGAAAGAGAACCGCCATCATATCAGCTTCTCGTTTATGCATCTCAACAACTGCAGTAGCAGGAGGAAAATAAGAACGCTATCGCTAATACAGAGAGAAGAAACGAGCATAATACTTGGTCAAACCAGCATCATTGTTTTTAGCCTCAAACAATGCTTCCCAGGTATCGCAAACCCTGCTGATATTATTCTTCCCAGAATAAAGTATCGCACACTTTATCCATACCTCTCGAGCTGTAGTACAAGTCATAAATAGATGTCGAACCGACTCTGTCATACTACCCCATCGCAAAGTGCACAAAGCAGCATCCGTTACTCTCCATTCATCAAGAATAGTTGCATCAAAATTAGGTTCTTTGTCAATCCATTTAGACTGACGATTAGCAAAGATAAAAGTGGGCAACCCCATCGACCAAGTAGGATAATTTGTTCTATCCAATTTCACCAAACCGATATGTAATCCAATCATCCCAAGCATGGGGCTTGAGATAGAAGAAACTAGAAGATATCACAGCACTTACAGTAGAAGAAATCGTCACAGAAGAGCTCGATGAATCAAAAGACATCATCACGAATCAATAGTAAAACAACAACCTCAAACCCTACAATTTTCCACTGTCGCAACTTCAAATATGTACGAGCACAAAATAGTTCACCCACACCAACACTACGATCACTTAATCACCACATAAACTTATGGTTGTCGATATAACGAGTCAATCACATCACCACACACAAACAACACAAGGATATATAGCAAACAAGAAACACCAAGATCCAAGAACTGTACGAACACCAATGTCGTCGGGCGCACGTCCGAAGCTCCGCAGCGGCTTTCTATAATTCTGCGCATTTTTTTATTTATTTTTTATTTTGGGAAACTAGGGTTTTGGAACTAGGGTTTTGCTTTTGGTTGCTCTGATACCATGTAATTGATAAAAGAGCAAAAGTGAATATTATGGAAGAGATTTATTGAGTATTTATAAGCTACTACCTCCATCTCATAATACATGCAGCACTTTCTTTTTTGGACTGTCCCAATTTACTTGTAATCTTTTTTCTTTTAGTCAATATTTAATTTTAAAAAAATCAAATCAATTATATTTTGTTACAGTATACACACTACCTTCTTTCACAACAACTACACTACCCCTAATAAAATATTCTTTCTTTCATCAAATTTCATAAAAATTCAACACAAACATAAATTCCTATGTCGGGTCAAACGATTACACGTATTATGGGACGGAGGGAGTACAATAGATGGGCCTATCAATTAAATAGGCCAACCAACCCAAGAGTTCAAATCCTAACAGAGTCTAATACATCATGCAATTAAATAGATACGGCCGTAGTACCTGGAGACCCTAAGGCAGAGAATTGACGAGGCTTTTCTTCCGGCAGAAAGCCCTAGATTCAGAGGAACAGCACAAGGCTCAAATAATTAAGAAGCAGAAAAGTTAACAACATATATAGCAAATAGAAACTCAGCGTTGTGAGAGCAGAGTGACTTCTACTGTGTAGTTTTATGTCACTCAAATGAATACTATATGTCTATTCCTTAATGCAAACTATGGCATAGTATGACTTTCTGTGGTCTCTTTTATAGTCTAAAGGAATGTGCAAACAGTAGACATGATTAACTACCCACCAACTAGCCAATGAGTTCAAGCAAAACCCTCCCTTGCTTGCAATTACCTTTTCTAGGATTTCGGCACCAAATTAAAGGGTTGATGCCAAATAGGATAATCATAAAATATATTGTAAATAAGAAAAAAATCGAGTTCGGCATATTGAATGATCTTGTCAAGGATACCTTGGCCATAAGCCTAAGCATCGACTGAGACAAACCCTCAGCTTGCCACATAAGAGTGGCTGCACCGTAATCTCTCATGCCCTGCTCTGAGCAGGAGACTTCAGAACAGGGTACGTTAAGTTGTACAGAAGTTAAGCATAGCAGAATATAAACACACTATCAGAAGGTCACTAAACGAACATGAAAAGAGATGGAAATTGGCAATGTACCAAATGTTTTGAGTTTAACAATGGCTAAAACTAAGTTAACAGAAGAATAATCACAGAAACAGGGCTGTATTTTAAAGCTACTGAACCCAACCAAGACTAGAATAATTTTTTGTCATTTCATGTCTTTAACTCGAATCTTTGTCTACAATCTGAATGGCCTCCTCGATTTCAATCATCAATCAGTACTCGATAGCATAGTTTGAGAAGCACAAAACTTAAATTGAAGACAGATATAATCTCAACTTTGCACTAGTATGAAAAACAAGATCGCTGAATAGGTTCCTGAAGAATTCAAGATCACACCCTACTTCAATTCAATGACAAAATACAGAAGCACAAATCTGACACAGATTGTGTCAAGGAGATGAAGATGGTCATCAACGTTTTCCCCTAGCCCAAACCCTCCAATCCAATAACCTAGAGAGTAAAAGAAGGTAAAACACACTGTGTTCAGCAAATAATTGGAATCGCAAAAAATGAAACTAGAACGAGGAATAGCTATAAACCAGACACATTGCGCTTCACCACTTCAGCCGCACATCGTTTGCGTTCTTCCACAAAACACCCACCAACAATGGCACCAAAAGCAGCTCCATCTGTCTATTTTTTCCAATTAGTACATGAACACATCAAAACAAACCAAAAAAAAAATTATACCTTCAGAAAATAATTTTTCCAGTCGAGCAATCATAATGAGAAAAAGGGGTTTAAGTCAGTCAATCACAAATCTTCCATTAGAAGTTTCTTCCTCGCATAAATGCCCTTTGATCTTGAAGTATGTTCTATATATGCCTCCACTTACTATTTTAAAGGATGCACTGTAGGAATATGAACTCATAACTTTACACCTGAGTCTGCTCTTATACCATGTAACAGCAGTATCTACAAAATGTTCAAACTTATATACAAGGTCAAGGGTTCCATACGAAGAATTCATACCAGGTCGTAACTATTCCCTATACACCCTCGTATCTTTGTTACCTAATTGACCAATCAACTAGCACACTATACAGCATAATGCAATTCAAAAAAAAAAAAAATGTTCCTCATAAGATGAGTACCATAAGTACCACCCAAAGTTCAAGATATTCTATCTCCTAACAATGATCCTTAAAAAGTATTGGTAGTTTCTGGATGCCAGGATCTTTTACCAAAAAAAAAACAAAAAAAAAAAGAAAGAAAAAATTGGACCTTAACAGCCATCAGTGAGCATAGTCAAGGCCCAATAGCCAAGGCAAAGATAACTTTTTCTGCCATTACATTCGGACTAACACGAAAGTATACGAATTCCATTTCCACCCTGACATACATGACATACGACAAGTTCCTTTCCAAATTAGGATTTGTTACCAACTATTTATATTGTACCTGCTATGCAGGTATGGACTGAAGCATTGCTCATGCGGAACTCATCTGTTGACCTCAAATCGTATATCAATCATTCTCATTAATATGCAGTTAGAAAATAATCATTTGGAAGCAACATAAATATACAGTCAGACCAACAAGGTCAGTTTCACGAGGATGGCCAAAACACATGGGTAGGGGAAAAAAAAACCCGTATGCTTAATACTTAAAAAGCACCATATTTACTAGAGCATATCATTTAAAACACTGAAGGTTACAGTAGAAGGCCACTGTCAATGTTTATCGAAAAGGCATAAGGCACTTCTGAAATGATATACCTTGCTTAAAGTAATGCATTCATCAAGCCAACACAATGTTCGATCAACTGACGTTTTATGCCTCTTTTCGGAAACCCCAATAGGAACTTCATCTGCCAAGCTGAATCAATCATTTTCATATATTCGGCAGGATTTATCTACAGGCACAATATATAATGAAGAGATAATATACAATAAATCTATCGAGATATTTAGCCAAGGAAACAAGATATACCAGCAAGCGGCCAAAAGGAGTTTCGAAAGATGCTCCTTTCTTGTTAGTAGATGTAGTATCCGGAAGAGCTACAATTGAGTCTCTGGGTACAGCTGCAAATCCATATTCTTGCAGCCCCAACATCCGGTGTAGTCCCCCGATTTTAGATATTGTCTCGGTTGGAATTGCCTCGACACTGAAGAACGGTTGATTTTTAGAATGACAGGTGTTTTATCACAGGTTTCAAAATAATTAACGTGTAATTATCATGATGCTTTCTATCCTCTTCCCCTTTATAAGACAACAGAGTATAATAAGGTAGCTCCTTTCTTACAAGTGCAGGGGGCTGACGGTGAGCAGATTCGAGTCCGGAGTCGGAAGGGCCGACAGGAGATCAGGAGAGAGGAAGTGAGGGAGGCCCTTCCGCGTCGACAGCAGAAGACACGGCGTCTCGACAGAAATTGAGAGGCCGGGCAGCGTCAGTGTTCCTACCCTCGCTCTTCCTTGGTTGCTCCATGTCTTAGACACCACCCTGAAATTCATTCTTCCAGATTGTGAGTGGATTGATTTCGAGTGCCGCCGTCGATGGCGGAGGGAGACAGTCGCGTCGATGGCAGGGCACGCCTCATTCCATTCCACACGGCTTATGAGCCCATGAGCCCATCTACACACGAAACGGTCATTGGACCATAACACCCGGACCATGAATTCACCAGCCAACTTCACAAAATGCCAACGGTTTTCTATTCAAAAAAATTACTGTAATATTTACTCAAAAGAAGATTACTTTAATAAATATATAACTAAATCGTCTTAATTATGATATATTACTGTAACTAAAAAAATAGGACAAATAACTAAAAATAGATAACCAAAATAAATTAGAATGTTATTATAATTGAAAAAAAATTCTTTTAGTGATAACAGTAACGATCCAATGAATGTGAAGAAAATGAAGTAACATAAATCTTATAAGTAGATAACTATCCTCAATATTTTTTTTACTCGGTTTCTTGTTGTTGTACTTATTAAAATGAACAATAATTATTGAATTCTCATCTCAATCTGATTCTTATTCGATTTCTTCATGTTGTACTTAATAAAAGGAGCAATAGTTGTTGTATTCTCATCTCAATCTCGTTAACTCAGGAGTGAGCAATTCTCTTTCCTAATCATGTGATTATGGATTTAACATTTATTGATGGTATTGTGAAACAGTTTTTTTGTTATGAATAAGTCCTAAACCTGGGTTAAATATAATAATAAAATTTTCGTAATATTTAAAGTTTTTTAAATAATTACTTGTAAAATTTTTTTTAAAATATTTTATAAATTTTATTGTTAAGTTTATCATTTCTTTCAGCCTATTCCATTTTGAACAATTGTTGTTTCAAGTTACTATGCTAGAGTTTTTATAAGTTTCACTTCTTTGTTTAGCTATTGTATTGTTTATTTTGTTGAAGATACATCATAGAAAGTTGATAGCTTGGATTATTTTTCAGAGCAAGTCCAATCATGCAAGTAAAATAGGTATAGCTATTGTTATAATTTGAAATCAAAAGTGATTTTAACATCAATTATATAATTGTCGTTTCAATGTGTGTTTGTATTTTAGAATAAAATGGGATCAATTCAAACTCAATTATACATTCATTGGTAAATTAATCCAACCTAAACATAGATAATTGAAAAAATAAGCAAAATACTGACGTGACAACTATAGCTATAATTATATCTGGTGCCAAATTTTGAACCAAATTTAGCTCAGTTTTACTTTGACTTTAATTTTAACTCATGGTTAAAGTCCTATTTTTATAATTTGATATCAAAATATAGAATAGCACCACATATGCTCATGGTTAGATTTGCTCTTATGATGAGTGAATATTGTTGGATTCTGAAGAATTATGAACATTAATTAGTAATTATGGGTTGACTATGTAGTAAATATATAACCAACCAAAATTGACACCAAATTTTAGTATCAAGAAATCTAAATGAAACATTATATATGTAAATAAATAGATATATACTCTCTCTGTCCCTTTTTTTTTTTTTTTTTTTTTGCAATGACATGTATTTCGAAACGTTTCATCCTTATTCTTAGTGATGTCAAAAAACTATTTTTTTTTACTTAGAATTAAAGTTCCCAACTCAATATATCATTAGTGTTTCACAAACTAAAAATCAAACTACATTCTATACAAAAATTATGAGACGAAAAAAACAATAATATGATAAGACTATATATATATCTCGTTTTTTTCCACCCTATGCACTTCATGGGATTATATAGGTTTCTTGTTTTGCATTACTTACATTTAAGGTGTTTCCCCCTTTTTTTTCATTGTCTAGCAGAGACATCGAAAATAACAACGATCAAAATGTACATACAGACGTAGCTTGGTATGGCATACGTTACCAATTTCTCTTAAAAATATATTGTACATACAACTGTAGACTTTCATGGTTAAGTAACCTCTAACCTTAGCAAACATGCCAAATTAATTAGCGTCAATGTGATGTACCCTTGTAACACGTTGACGTACCTAATGCGCTCCATTGAAACGCCGTAAATCCCATGTCATATTTACATTCACGTCTAATAATCTATGACCTTAAAAAGCCTTGAACCTGAACCTGAACCTGAACCTGGACCTGGACCTGGCAACATTTAGTTGAAGAATTCAGTTCACCAAACATACTCTACAGGTCAGTAAGGTATGGCTTCTCTCAGGCTCTGTTGTGATATACCTGAACAATGAAGATGTAACTAGTTATACTGTAAATGTGAAGCCAAACAAGATATCCATTGATGAATATACAAGCTGATGGGAAAATTTATCGTATAGAAATTTAAGCAATTTAAATCACCCTTATAAGGCACTTGCAGTGGAATAAAACCGACTCATAAAGCATTTTATAGCAGCCAAAACAAGAGGCGTGATGAAAATACCCCCACGTCATAATCTCTTCTGGATCCCTAAAAAAGAAAAGAAAATGTGACCTATTGATCATTCTCATCAGGTACTACGGAAAACAAAATGGGGACATCTCATAAAACCCCTCAAATTTGAGAACAATGCTTTTCAACTCGCATGAGATACTACAGGATGAAAAGATTATCTTTATAAACCAAAACGATATCACCAAAATGAAATCTCATATGAGCAATTCACCAACAATGGAAGCACACCTTGAGTGATCTGTTGGCACAACCAACAAAAAGTAAGCCTTGAGTATACAGCAATGTTGTTATGACTGAATTCAATGCAATAGATCCAATCGGCCGAGCTTCGATCTCGAAGTCATCTCCGTGTATCTCCTAAGAACAACATTCATATAAGAGAAAACAAAAGTTGCAGCTATTTAGTGCCACCCAGACATCATACACCAATTTAAATCTTCACTAAAGTCTAAAATGAATAAATCATTCACATAGAGTCAGATATTTCAGTCAGCTTCTTGTCCCCCTATTTTTGACCTTGGTAGTGGATGCTTCATTTTCAAGAACACATGCATGAGCTGAGTTTCCCACAAAAACTTTGCAGAAGCAGTAGAGCAACATAAAAGCAGGATATATTTATTTACGATCTCGGTTCATCTTATGTGCTACCAGTGTGCAAATTGCAGAGTCGACGGCCCTTGGGTTCCCTAATCCCCCAACCCCAAGGGTAAGAAAAGACAAGGGAGACTCAGGGACCGACGACATATCAGCTCTGTCAATTATCATGCAATAAGGCTACTAATCTTTAACTCAGCGCCGAACCTGAACTTTAATGGTCTTGTCCCATCCTCCAGTGAAGAGCCACTGGTTCTCCCTGCCAAGAGCAAAAATGGCGCCATCGTGGACCTTCATGGATTTCTGGACTACATCGTTCAACCACATCTACGCACAAGAAAAAAAAGGTCCAAGAGCACATGAGCTTTGTGAGCACCATTGCGGAAGAAAAAACCAAGAAACTACAAGATCTGCTTGTATTGACAAGCAAAATAACAAAGAATAGACAAGTTTACAAATAAAATGAAATAGTTTCATCCGAATGCAAGTGTAGATGTACTTATTAAAATCTAGAATAATATTTCGTGTTATGATCCGGTGTGCTCATCTGACATTTCGTTTAAACTTTTGAAGCTAAATTCCATCGGTATCGGTACCCACCAAAAAAAAAAAAAAAAAGTAAAGAGAGAAATAAAAGAAAGAAGAAAGAAAAGCAACATATAATCCCATTTTACTTGTGGTTAACTACATGAACAAGGGATAAAGTGTTCCTCATTGTGACTCAAGATCTTACCACTATATCTCCAATACTCTAGAGAGATTAAAAGGATCAAAATAATTGTCGAACAAAATCATAGTTTTGTTTAAAATGCACAAGAGATATGATCTCTCAAAAAGAACACCAAACGAAGGCCAAGCATCCTTGTGTCATGTAATGGGCTAACACTATGTCCCAACTCCAAGATTGTTTAAGCTAAATGTTGAAAGATAATAAATCATATTGTGAGTTTGCAACTTTCAACAAAACAAACACGATGAATACATAGTAAAGAAACCTTCCTTTTCGATTGAAAAATATCAATCATCTATTCCGTGAACATCGATTGATAAGCATCTAGAATTGGACACTAAATCCTTGATATTTAAGAATGGATCTGACCTTCATAAATCCATTCTCATAGGTGGCAATAACTGTTTGTTGATCAGCACGCACA
>JAOVYX010001824.1:0-12308 GCA_035668315.1 Drosera spatulata | reverse complement strand
CTTCCGAGTTGGACTCTTCTCCTCCATAGTGTTGTCAAAATTCACTTGAAATGGTCAAAGTTGGGGATGAACCCGGTTGATGACCTCGCAGGTTTGCCTATCCTAATGGAGTTGGAGATGGTTAGTGCCTTCTCGGGGGACATGATGATTTTCAGAGCCAACTCATTCCAGAAGCTGAAAATTTTACATGTTGAGCGCTTCAAAGAGCTGGAAAACATGCTGATATTTGAAAGGGCAATGCCAATGCTTGAGAAGCTGACCGTTAGCAACTGTCCTAACCTGATTAATCTTCCGCACGGAATTGAAACTCTCTGCAACCTCAAAGAGTTTATTCTGCATGATATGCCTGTGGAGTTTACCAGGAAGCTCCCGAGAGATAGTGAAGAACGCTGGAAGTTGAAGTATGTCCGAATGATCTATTCCTACACTCGCGGCGGATCATGCCAGAATTTTTCTTAAAGGTTCCATTACAAATCTATGCATGGGTTTACTTGTGTCAGTCATCTCGGTAAGACTGAATCCTTTCTTTTCTTTGCCTATAGAATCAAATGATTCGAGCGTTCTTGAATCACCATGTGGATCCTTGTTTTTACCTTTTTATGTGTGACTCTGTTTTTGTTTCAGTATTTTGGTTTGCCATCACCAATTCCTTTTCGAGGTTATGTTACTTTTTGCTTACAATAAACTTCCATGTAACCATTGTTCCTATGTTTCTGTCATTGTTTTACGTTTCTTTGCAATAAGATGTTCTTTTCTTGTGCAAATTTATAAGAATAAAGTTGGAGAAGATTTGGGAATAATTTTTCAGGCTTTGATTGAGTTCTAGCTGCCTAATATCTCTGAATTTTTCTCGCGTATATTGATTTCATGTTCTTTACATTACTGTACGGAGTTCTTACTAAAAATCTTGGAGCCCGGGATTGTGATGGTTGAAATGCTTGACGAAGGGGAACGACCAAATGAATTTTAAGCTTCATATAGGTTCAGAATCTGTGATTAACAAAGCAAAATGAATAGCTGAGAACTTGAATCTGATGCACATCCTGGCTAGGAAATTATTGAATTTGCACATGGTAACTAAGACGTGCATATTACACGTTCATTTTTTGGACTTCAGACTGTTAACTCGCTCTTTGAGACTAAGACTCCATCTGCATCTGCATATAGCCACTCGCCATCACGGATCAAAGCTCCAGCCACATATATAGGACCATGCTTCTCGCCGTTTCCCTTCTTGTTGGATTTCAAAGGATGTGATCCTAGAGCTCTAACCCCTATATCACAGCCGTTGATCTCGTCCACATCCCTGATGCAACCATTCACCACGACGCCAGCCCAACCCATATTCTGGGCTATCTGCCCCAGATTTCCTCCCAGTAATGCACACCTCATACTTCCTCCGCCATCTATGACCATTACTCTTCCATCGCCTTTGCTCTCAATAAGCTCCCTTACAATAACATTGTCCTCGAATACTTTGACGGTCACAATCTGTCCAGAAAAAGCCCGTCTCCGGCCATAGATATGGAATATAGGATGAAGCACTCGTACTTCTCCATCTTTTAGAAGATCAGCACTAAAGTCACAAATCTCAGCAGTAGCCATGCCTGCCATGATATTTCCAGTACTTCCTGCACGCTGCACGTTGTGATACAAGTAAAAGGTTAATAACTTCTGTAAAATGCCAAGTTTTGCCTCTACTGCTATGTTATACTAGTGCAGAAGACGAGGAGACGAAGATGATGGTGATCAGAAGTTGAGCCGGTTTACCCTATAGCCTTGATCCTGTAGAGGGGAACGAAGATGGCAACGAGGGCGAAGAGGATTCCTTGCTAAGAGGTGCTGCAAGTGAGTGAACGGAGTAGGAGAAACCAGCAAGCAGCCATTTCCTTGCTTCTCTGCGTCTTTGTTCAGCTATTAATAGATGGAAAGGTGATGATCCCACTTTCTGGGAAGTTTACGCTCCCGTGATCAATCTTGTGGTCATTGGAAGTTGCTGACCTTTTGTTCTTTTTGCCTTTGCCTTTGTCTTCGTGGAAATTGCAGGTGATGCACGAACAAGTGGCCTCTCTTTCTCAGTCAGTAACAAGTCACTGGTCAAGATTCAAACCTCTTGACAATTCCTCGATTTTTCCTCATCTTTCTTTTAATACGTTTTGTCCTCATTATTGTTACTAGTCTAAGTGTGGCTGGACTGTAAAAATATCGCTCCATTCGAATATTCGTCATCACCATTTTTTTGGACTAGATGCATTCCTGTTTTGTTGCCAACTGATTCATGTTTATCATCATGGACTCAAAACTGTCATATTGATCGCCTTAAAACATCGGATCTCGACTGTTCGACTCCTTGTACTCGGTTCCTAGAAGTAACCAAGTAGTATTCTGCTACATTTCCAGTACAGTTTTATCCTGTTCTAGCCTCGCTTTGGTGTTTGACCAAACAAGATGCCATTCGGGGTGACGGGGCTGGGCGAACTTGAAGTTACAACACTCTCCAACTGGAAATGTATTGTCGATCCTGTTGCCACTGCCTCTCTTGTTGACATATCCTGGATAGTCTTCTCTGGGAATGGCACTTCCTTAACTAGATATAAGCCGACCTCCTTCGCCAACTCCCCAATCTTCCACAGGTTGAGGGATATGCAGTCTTGTGAGTGACATGTATTTCTTCGTTCTCAGTCAGCATGTTCCTTGGCTGTTTCAAAGAATCTGGATACCAGTTCCTGGTGCAAGCTGCAAAACGAGAACATGTTATGCTTCTAAAGGAATAGTGCTTGCTACACTGCTAAGTAAATGTGTAATCTGATCACAGGGTGGGAAAGCTCCCCCAGAAAGACGCAACATTGTAGACCGAGACCTGATTTGGGTGGCATCATGCTCCCTCCAGTAACTCAGCCACCCTGCATGAGGAAAATTGAAAATGACCCTGTCGAACAATCGTGTCTCAAGACATGGGTGTTTGCTCATATTATGAACATCAACCTCGTGATGAGGGTGCATCCGAGTTCTTCTAATGCCCTCAGATTCACAGCGCCCTTCGAATATTTTGAGATAACTTCGTCTGCGTTGACAAACATTCCATTCCAGCATTAGGAAAAACAATTAAAAGTGTGTATATGAGTCTGGAAACTTGCTTGAATTCACTATGAAATCAAGACTAATGCGATCATATGAGATGTGATAAAGTAGTATTAGTGTAACCTTTCGTATCCTTTGAGGTAGCCACCATACCGTGTTAGTGGCGTCACCAAATGCCTTTGCTAAGCAAACCGCGAATGAGAAGTCGCCTTCTCCTACTAACAGTGTCTTATGATTGCTGGTATAATGCATTATTCGTTTCTCAACTGTTCAAACATATGCAGCTGCTGCATCCATGGCCTCCATTTTGTCAGCTCTGATCAATTCTACATGGTACTTTTCTAATCCTACTCTACATGCTCTCCGTTACAACGTGGAGATTACAGTTGAACATGCTTATTGTATTTTGAGTGGCTACTTACTACTTAGGAAGTAATTTAGCCTTGTTTATGTAGTACTTATTAGTAAGTCTGATTTGGGACTGTAATTAGTTCGTAGTAATTAGAGTGGCACGTTGTTACATTTCCATTGGAATCAACCATTGCTCTTCCACATACAGGCTCCTGTACCATAGGTTTTGAACATAGCGATGGTGACACTTGCTAGCTATTAATGAAGCGTGTCGGAGCAAGTCCAGTGGAATTGTTATATGGGTTGTTATCATCAAATTATAGCCATCGTTTCAAAATATGTGTTCTAATGGTCTTTTTTTTCATGTCATATTATACATTTAGCCATATAGATAACCATATTTGACAACAAATATGACAAAAGCTATATTTTATCAATTCTTGTAAACATTGGTAAAATATTTAAAATATACATAAATGACACTTGGTTTTATGCTAGCCACTCATCAAGTATCATTGTTAAAATATAACATATCATCGTTGGAATATCATAGACAAATTATACACATTTTGATATTATTCTCATCTAAATTATGACATTAACTTGGTCAAAATAGTTATTGTCGTTCTCTTAGGGTATGTTATTGCTACTGTGCTGATTGCATTGGGATGCCAAACGAGGATAGACTGTTGGAATCCATGATATCCGTTGGCGATTGCTGGTTTCCCATGCGCCCAAATTTAAGACCAGATTCAGGACTCTCCATGCTCTTTCATTCATGCATCTATTCAGTCAATTGATTTGGATAAACTTAGGACTGCTTGGTGTTAATAAAATTCGATAAGATAGAACTTAGGATTTGTGACATTGATATTTGCTGCTGGATCTGGATAGCGTCATGTTGTCGTTTAATGGATGGCTGCTGAGTTTGCGTGCTGAACTTGATCAGAAAATGACTTTCTATTGACCGAAAATGAGATAACTCTGGCTCTCCCTCTTACTGAAAATATCTACGTTGCAAGATTAGTGGAGTGATTAATGAAACTATAGAGAGTGGCAAGTTATTATACTCTTTTTGTGCCGTGAAATTATTATACTATAATTATATCATGCATCAAGTATTTCAATATATTATTTTTTATTATTAAATAATATAATACGAATTCTGTTTTAACGTTATAATATATAAATAAATCTATTTTTAATATCTCATAATAATTTTATTAAAAAAATATTATTTATTCATTATACGAATCATTCATAACGTCATTAATTTTTTAATTTACCCATATAAAAATTGTATTTTTGATGAAAGGAACAATAGCTATAATCCTGTGGTTGGAAAAATGCACAAATGGGTTGTTTAGTGATGATGCCGGTGGGACCAAGGCGGAAAATAATACAGATAGAGAAGATACCTTTCTTGTTGTTTAGTGATGCTTAACCATACCTTAATGAGCTACCAATCAACTCCCTTTATCTCCTTGCTTGTTCAAATACACTTGGAATCGTAGATTCCAATCTCACTCCCCCACACTCAACTCTCCCTTCCATGATTCCATTCCACCCTTTGTCTCCTTCTGCAGCATCGTCGCCTTTAAGCTAAAAGAGCGTCGTTAACATCCTTATCGTGTTGATATTCATACTTCATAGTAACTTTTGCTTCGTTCGGAATCTTAGACAACTTGCCTTTGCATGTTGGCCATAGAAGCACCAAAGGAACTTCTTCCATTGGGTAGACTCCACGCTATCCCGCATACTTCTATAGTATAAAATTCCCACCAAACATCACCAATTTTGCGAATCACCAATCAAAATTCACCATCACCTTTGCTCCTTGAAAACCGAAAGTGCGGTATAAGCCAACAAATTGCTTATTGCTCAGATCGCTGAAGTATTTGCCCCCTTTTCAGTTCTTGAAGTCATCTGCTTCTCTTTCAAGTCTCAGTTTTCGTACATCTCCTTGCGTGCAGGGAACCTCTTCCTGCGATTAATTTTTCATTAACCCAATTGCCCAATCACATAAATTCACAACTTTACTTATAAAAAAAGCATATAATTCAGTGTTGTTACTGGTAAAATAGTGGAAGCTGTGAGTGGAACTTGCACTTTTGTTGTTCTTTGTTGTTCTGTGTTGTTGGTTGTTCCATGAGTCTGAGGAAGAGGAGGAGGACAAATAGACAAGCTGGGAAAGGCGAGGGAGTCGTTATTCGATTGCATCCATGAAGTCACGCAGGCTTTGTCGTACAATCATCATCGGAGAATGAACGATTCCTCGGCTTACAGGGTCGAAACCACGTCACGGCTCGCTCAATGGAGGATCAACGCCCTCGCTTCCTGCACGTATCGCAAATCTGATCCGTTCAGGATCGGCAAGTGGAACTGGTACATAACCTACTTGCCAATCCAATTATATTTGAATCGAGTTTTCCGTCGTTCGGACCAAGGGACAGCATGTTAGTTCTGAATGATTTTCTGTACGGTGAAGTAAAAGTTAAGGTTATTTGAGATTTGTTATTGGCAGGTACTTGGCTGTTGAAAGGAATCGGGCTTTGTATGTAAAATTGTATCCGGAGTTGTCCAATCTCACTAGGGAGTGTCCGCCGATCGCATCGTTTGTCATTCGGGTGCTTTGTTCCGCTGGTGATCGCAAGACTCTTGTTCATCCCGGTATGATTTTTTTAACATAACTATGTCTATTGTTGATTGTTGGAGGAGTTGTAATTGTACTCATGTGTGGCATGTGAACAATAAAGCTAATACTAGTAGTATTACTACTTGTGTTCATCATTGTGCAGAAATAACAGACAAGCAACTCAAGAGCAATGACGATTTTGTCTGGGCGATTGAGGCGCCATTGGCTGGGAAATTGATCATCGACGTTGAATTTCTTGATCTCAAGATTGCACCTCCAAACGTATGGTTATAACTTCTAGAAAATTTGTATATATGTCTGGTTTTAAATTGACTTACAGCAAGCAAGAATAGCTGCTTTAGCTTGCAAAAATATGAATCTGTTGCCCTGAAATATTTATGCTGTAGGGTGGAGATCTTCGCTCTATTTGGATAGAACAACTGACACAAGATATCTGTTCTAAGGCTGCCCTTACTTCTCTTGGACGAATGTTGTCCGAGTCGATACATACAGACATTACGATCAATGCTGCTGAAGGGAGTATCCGATCTCACAGGGCAGTTCTTGCTTCCCGCTCTCCTGTTTTCCGCAGCATGTTCTCACATGATCTCAGGGAGAAGGAACTGTCCGTAATCAACATGTCCGATATATCACTTGAAGCCTGCCAGGTGAGGCTATATGTTATGATACAGAGCACAAAAAATCCTGTCTATCAATTTAGTATATGGTTTGCCGACTTCGTTAATAGTATTAGATTCATGAGCAGGAACTGATGTATATAGGTCTGTTGGATGAAATTTGACAGGCCTTCGTCAACTATATTTACGGGAACATAGGACATGAGGAATTCCTAGCCCATAGGCTGGCATTGTTGCGAGCAGCTGACAAGTATGATATCTCAGACCTAAAGGAGCTGTGCCACGAGAGCCTCCTTGAAGATATAGACGTCAAGAATGTTCTAGAGAGGCTCCAGAATGCTGCATTGTATCAACTACCAAAACTGAAGGCTGCCTGCTTAAGGTACCTGTTGAAGTTTGGTAAGATATTCGACATCAGAGAAGATTTCAGCTCCTTCCTGCAATGTGCGGATAGGGAATTGATCTGTGAAATCTTTCAAGAGCTACTTTCTACTTGGAAAGGGTTCTGATTCTTCGACTTAGCTAGCTAAACCAGAAGTTCGACCGTTGATGATTTGTTATGTACATGCTACGTAGCCCTTTTCCCCGCATGAAAGGTTTATCCTGCGGGAAGTGTTAATTTGATGGATTGTTCCTCAAATATTTGTTGGATAGCTGGTGTGTTGAACTTTGGATTGCTGTACATATACACATTCTTTGTTGATTGGAATGAACTAGCTTGATGTATTTGTACATACATAAATTAGTATTGAATGTTGAGGAAAAAGACTTCGTTGTGCCTGTGGAAAAATCTGTTACCTGACTTGCACTATATTGAGTTATTTGCAAATGCAATTGCGCCAACAATAACTGGTCTGGAAAGAACGTACCAAATGAAGAAACTATTAGCGCCGTAGGTTGTTTTTAACCTTTCTGCAATGGTAGTTAGCTCCGAAAATGCCTATGTTTCTGGTTTCCTACATTCCTGTGTTTTCTGTTGGTTTGTTGGGGGCCTAATGAAACTATCAGCTGTACATTAGACAAATAAGAAAAAATGGAAAGGAATTGAATCTTGGACAAGGGCGGCGAAATCTGACTGAAGGGGAAACAAGAAAGGAGATCAAATATGAGCTCCGAGAAGAAGCTCTCGAACCCTCAGTGTTTTCTTCTTTCGATTGTCTTCCTATCCTTGCTTGCAATACCTGCATTTGCTGTCCAAAAGGCTAGTTTTTTACTTCCTACGCATACGTCGTTTTCGTGCAATATGAATCTTGTGTAGTGAATCTCGTGTATGATAATTGATCTGATCAATATTGGAGTCACTTCTGCATTAAAAGATGGATAAATCACGGAAAATAGGTAATGTTATTCCTGCTGCAGCAGTTGCTAATTTTTCATGGCGTGATCCTTTCTCCATCTGTAGACATACATAGTGTACCTAAAATCATCTTCAAGAAAAGGGAGGAATCTCGCCGCTGATCCTCATGTTCGTATGAGAACACCTCAGGAAATCATCTCATATTATTTGAAGCGGTAATGAATCTGCTCCATACCATCTCCTTGGCCTCCTTTTAAGTTAATCCGCAGTATATTGTGTTGGTTCATTTATGCAGAGATGTATTTCTCATGAAACAGCAAAGCACAGGATGATGACAATGTATCGTACAAGTACAAGAAAGTCATGAACGGGTTTGCAGCTGTTCTCCATGAAGAAGAAGCTGAGGAAATGGCAAGTAAGAGAACCAGCCACAGGCCTGAGTTTTGAATGAAACAAACAAAAGAAGAATCAATATTAAGTATTCGTTGTCGATTTTCTGTTGCTGCAGAGCATCCAAGAGTTCTATCAATTTTTGAAAGCAAGCATAGAAAATTCCAGACAACAAGGTCATGGCAATTCCTGGGACTAGAGCACAGCGACGGGACCGTATCTCATGATTCGATCTGGGAGAAGGCTAATTACGGAGAAGACATTATCATCTCCAACGTTGATAGCAGCAAGTTTTTTTGGGTTACTTGATACTATTTGTGCATATCAATTGCACAGAAGTTTCATACTCTTGTAAAATCAAATAACACCAAAACTTATGTTCTGAAATCATCTTCGTTAAACACTTCTATTTCATAAAATCTGACTCGCTGACAATGCCAAAGTTTGTTGTTCATGTTAGGTGTTTGGCCTGAATCAGAGAGCTTCAATGACGATGGTTATGGAGACATCCCCAAGAAATGGAAGGGCCTGTGAAAATGAAAATGATCCAACTTTCCACTGCAACAGGTCTATTCCTCCCCCATACTCCCTATTCATCTCCACGGATAATACTCTAGGCTTGTTACTCGAGGAAACTCTCCACTATCCGAAAGCACACCACGCTTTGTCAAGATCACTACATAGTATTACACTAAAGGTTATGGGAGGGCGAGATGTACCCAGTCGCAAAGATTGCAAGCCACGGTTTGGGAATGCCGAGTTGTACATAAGTTAAGCCAGGATTTGAAAAGAGGTTGTTTATGACCATGTGACCCCTTCTTGACATATACTATTCAAATGGTGCAGGAAGCTGATAGGAGCAAGATACTTCTACAAGGGCTACGCATCCTCCCTCAAGCAAAGGAACCTCACCTTCCACCTCCCGAAAACCCCACGAGACCCCGCTGGCCACGGGACCCACACGCTCTCCACTGCAGGCCGCAACTTCGTCCCCCATGCCAACTACCACGGCCACTTCAACGGCACCGCCAAGGGTGGCGCACCTAGGGCCCGTTTGGCAGCCTACAAGGCATGTTGGATCAACCCGGAAGATCCAGATAAGGGCGAGTCCTGTCCGGATCCAGACGTCTTGGCCGCCATTGATGATGATGTTGATGTGCTCTCGCTCTCCCTTGGGTTTGCGTCCTTTTGCTATTTTGCTGATCCTTTGGCAGTTGGGTCGTTTCATGCTGTTAAGAATGGGATCAGTGTGGTTGCTGCGACGGGAAATGAAGGGCCGGGGGCACTGACAGCGAGTAACTTATCCCCGTGGCTTCTGACAGTTGGGGCTAGTTCCATTGATAGGGAACTTGTTAACTATCTCACACTTGGAAACAAGATGATCATCAAGGTAACTGCTAATTGGATCATATTAAAATTTAGCCCCGTGTTGGTAAGAGGGGTCATTTCATCCAGGTTTGGCATAGAATAGCTATTTACTGTGTTAAAAAGCTCGCGTAGACTGTCAATCCCCTCACTGTCTAAGCTTTTTTGTTTTCCTGAACTGCAGGGTTCCAGTCTAACAAATAAGGCCCTTCCTACTAAGAAGTTGTATCCACTTGCGTTTGGTGTCGATGCCGCTGCAAACAATGATACCAAATCTGCGTGAGTGTAACTCTTGTTCTCCGTGGATAAATATGTAGATCAGTCGTCCTTGCTCAACCAGAATGGTTAGAAACTCTTTTCTTCTTTTGATGTGCATGCAACAGAATGTTCTGTGTTCCTGGAAGCCTTGATTCGGCTAAGGTGAAGGGAAATATATCAGTATCCGAGGACAGTTCTATCTAGGGGATTTTGAGGCACAAGCATCTGATGGCGGCGCTGTTGGACTGGTACTAGTGAACAATAAAGATACAGGGGAAGATGTCATGCCTTTGGAATTTTCCCTCCCATTTACCCTTCTTCCTTTCAGTAAAGGCGAAGCGCTCTTTTCCTACATCAACTGCACAAGGTAGGCTGGACTCACGAATGATTATGTGATCACTCCATTTTCTGGCTTCCTTCAAGAAGTTAGGCTCTTATGGGGTTTCTTTGCCTGCATAGATCTCCAGTTGCATATCTCACCCGAGGAATGGACGTGGTAGGGAGAGCCCAGTGTCACGGATAAGCCAATTGGAGAGGTTGATCTTGAAAAAATTCTCCACAAACTTCATGACTTCTCCATATTTTTCTAGGGTTCTTTAAAGTCCTCTAAAATTCTCCGGAATTCTCTAGAATTTCCTAAAGTTAAAAGAAAAATAGTATAGGTAGCAAGTTTAGAACTTTCCATGGACATGTATATATAGAGGTGAGTCCCTTTTGGCCAAACCATCTCATCACATTCTTACAAACTCAAAGCATACATTGTAAGCATTCAAGTGATCTCAATGCAACCTTGTTTTCAAGTTTAGATTCTCTTACATTCTCAAGTATCGTCTTTGGGTGACGAGTAAGGTTGAACTCAAACGAATAAGTGAGTAATTTGGGTGTCGCACGGATAGCAAAAATCTATCCCGTAACACCCGGCTCCTATGATCGCTATGTTCTCTTCAAGGGGACCAAACATAGTAACACCTGAGATTCTCAAACCTGACATCACAGCCCCTGGAATCGATATCCTTGCCGCCACATCTCAAGCAACAAAGGGGCCGTATGAAACGATGCAGGGAACATCGATGGCATGCCCACATGTTGCTGGTGTTGCTGCCCTTCTAAAGAAGATCCACCCTCACTGGAGCCCTTCAGCTATAAAATCCGCTATTATGACAACTGGTACAGGCCTGGATTATATTTTGTCATGCTCTCTAGTGGAGTAAATGGTTTGAGTTCTTTTCCACTTTGTATTTTCTTTGCAACAAGCACGTTGGATAGCAGAAACAAGCCAATGTTGGACTACACCCTAGAGAAAGCCACACCGTTCGACTATGGCTCCGGCCATATGATGCCTAACCTAGCAATAGATTCAGGGCTTGTCTACGATATGGACTATCTGTTATGAACGGGTCTGTTAATTATAAATATAAATAATAATAAGTGTACAAAAATAAATGAGATAAAGATTTTTACGTGAAAACCCTTGCGGGAAAAACCACGGATCCTTGCGGGAAAAACCACGGATGATCGCCGACGACGAAAAATCCATTAGTTAAACGAGCAAATATAAAATGAGTTACACCTAAAATATCGAGAATCTCCCATAATAATCTCTAAAACAAATCCCTTAAACCCTCAATATGTTTTTATGTGTGTATATGCCCGTCTCTCCTCTTTGCACTTCCACGCTTTTCTCCACTGGGTCTTCTCTTCTTCTTCTTATATACAAAGAACAACTCGTACGAAATACAGAGAAGGCCACGGACACCACATGTGAAGGCCATGCGGGAATGAAGAACACGCGAAGAGAATCACGCAGGGAAGAAATACGGACTGATTTGACGCACTTCATCATCAACACCATCATGATTACCTCAAATTCTTCCGTGCTATCGGATACGAAAAGGACATGATCAAGGCCTTCTCGAAATTACTGCCCCGAGGCCGCCAGCTTAGCAGACTTCAACTACCCTTCCATCACAGTGTACGCCCTGTCTGGTAATGTGATAGTAACTCGAAGGCTCAAGAATGTAGGAACACCAGGCACCTACGTGGCTCACGTCAATGAGCATGCTGGTGTTTCCGTGATCGTGGAGCCGAGCAAGTTGACTTTCGACAACAAAGGACAAGAACGGAAGTTCAGTGTCATCTTCAGGGTCGACGGACGTCCGCTGCTGTGGGGTTTCATGTTTGGCGATTTGGTTTTGTTGGGAAAAGTCGGTATGTGATGCAGCGGAAATTGTCCAGCACTTTTCCCTCGTTGCGCTATAAAAATGGGATAAATAAATAGCCCAAAAATAAATAG
>JAOVYX010001823.1:0-12309 GCA_035668315.1 Drosera spatulata | reverse complement strand
AATTTTATTTCACTTGTTATAATGAATTCCATTATTTTTTTTTAAAATATTATTATTTTTTTATTAAATTTTATAAAATTTCATCTTATATAAAATTTCATGTTAGTCAATTGATTGTTTATATGTTTATATTACGAGAGGGAGAGATTATGAATTTTTCCGTTTAATGGGGCCATTTAGGGGCGATGAATTTATTTGTGCAGAAATTTCAGATGGAAGAACAGTGCACATTTCATATACTGTAGTAATTTTTGTCCTTTTTTGTTTCTCTTGTTTTTTCACCAGAAAAAAAGTAGTAGTAATTCATTTTGGTATCTGTTTCACATAAATTGACTCGATTCTTATTTCCTTTACTGTCAAGGGCCAAGGCCGTACAAGGGCTGTGCTGCTCACTATTATGCCTTCAAATTTTGGTTTTGGGTGGAACATAGGTTATGATTTGTTACCTATTTCTATAGGTTCGATATTGCATAATATTTTGTAAGTTACCTGACATTCTTATACTGCGCTGTTTCTATGTTTAAGATAACATCCGTTTGAGGTGTAGCTCGCAAGAAATTATATGTGTTTCAAAACCTGTGCATATATAGAACCACTTCTAGCCAAGTTCTTATAATATATGCACGACAAGGGGCATTTGATGGTAGAAGTGCTAAAGGTGTTTTTCTGTGTTGCAGCTACGATTATTCGGGATATGGAGCTTCGACGGGTAAGGTAAGGCATGATTATTGATTTGCCCAGTGCTCTGCTACTTAATGTCTCAGCCGGTTCCCGATGATATGATCATCTTTGGGTTGTTATATTGATAGCCAACGGAATTGAATACATACCACGACATAGAAGCGGTATACAACTGTTTGAAGAGCGAATACGGTATAAAGCAGGAAGAACTTATATTATACGGGCAATCAGTTGGAAGTGGGCCGACTCTGCACTTGGCTTCGCGTCTACAACGGCTTAGAGGGGTTGTACTTCATAGCGCGATTCTTTCAGGGATAAGAGTGCTTTGCCCTGTTAAGATGACTTTCTGGTTCGACATTTTCAAGGTAACATGCTTACTGGCTATTACGATTTTTCGTTTCAGTTGTTCTTCATGATCTTGATGGCGAAATCTGACTTGGTTCTTGGCTTAAATGTATTCAGAATATAGACAAGATTCGAAGTGTCAATTGCCCGGTTCTAGTTATACATGTAAGTTTCTGTTTTAAAGTGAAGGCATTCCCCCGGACATAATAGGCATAAATTCAAGATGATCGGTTTGAGGTGGATAAAGTAGGATTTTTCCTAGTTATGCCCAGAAGTTAGGATTGGTGTTTCCCTGTTCACATCTTCTGGAATCTTTGATGGCAGGGAACAAGCGATGAGATAGTTGATTGGTCACACGGGAAACGGCTATGGGAACTCTCGAAGGAGAAATTCGACCCATTATGGGTCAAAGGTGGCTCTCACTGTAACCTCGAGACATACCCGGAATACATCAAACAGTTACGGAAGTTCATGAACGCTATGGAGAAAGATGATCTCACCAAACCGGCGAAGCAACTAACCCAGGCACCCAGCATAACAGAAACTAGGCACAACAGGTGCTTACGGTTCGGCAAGAGATAGGCAAAGACAACATGTAAAACGGATCACCTTTCATCCCACGCTACCTTGTACCTCACAACAAAGAGATTCAGGCCATGAAGCTCATGAGACCGCGATTGGACATGCATGTACGTGACTTGAGATGAGCTCGAATGATGTGCAGACGGCCAGACCTTTATATTGCTTGGACTTCCACTTCAGAGGTAGGATTTGTAGATTGTACTGTTGTGCCCATGAAGTGATGTGAGCCTTTTAGATATTCATGCTCTGTACAATAAACTTCAGGTTAGTCTAAGCTTATGAATTGTGTTAGGAAGAGGAAATGTAAGATTGTTCATTATTAGTCGAATATCATTCACTATTTGATACATCAAGGGTCTCCAGAACCCAAATATGCTGATGTTCGACTGAGTCGGAGCTAATAAGAAATGAGTGTGCACTGGTATTCATTCAGTTCCCCAAGTTTACACAAGTATGTACATATTGCAAACCAGCATGACGAAAACATGAACATGATGGGACATAAAATATGGTCGAGGCAATAGTACAATATGATGATCAAACAACGTCAAATATACATATACATAACTTTTCAAGCTAGTGATTACAGTACAGATGCTATGTATTCATAACTCATGACAAATACCTATCACGACCCTGATTATGGGCCGCGATACATCATATAGTCAATGACAATTACCGTGCTAATGGCATATTACTGAACATATGGATACATTGTGTGCATGTCATGCCCTTTTTACTCTCTGCTGGCAAACTGGTTCACTACAATTCCCAACCCAATTTACGGGCACGTCGCTCCCACAAAGAAGTTGTCTTCTTCTCCTTGGTGAGCAATGCCACGGCACGCTCCCTGGCTTCCTCACAAGTTTCTGTGGCGGCATTGCACTTCTCTGCCTCCTGTTGGTACTGTGACGCAACCCTTCTTGCTTCAGCAAAAGTGACGTTCATGTGTCGAGAATGTTCCTGAGCAACGACTTCTACAAGCTTCATCTCCTCAGACAACAGGTCTACGAACTGCTTCTCCATTTCCTTCTTCAGATCTGGATCATTGCTCCCGCAATCTGCAGCATGGTATATTTTGCAACTTATTTTATGTTCACTGTTGCATCATAAAGAAATGAAGAGCATAAGAATGACAATGATCCTTAGACAAGGAATAAGGATCCAAGTCGTCACATTCTCTCTTTTGAATAGAGCAACACACAAGAAATTCTTCAGAAAGCTTCATCACGGAAACCAGGATGAAAAGTTGCAGTATAAGCTCAGGCTTGGACAAATACTCGGTGTACAATTGGTCTGTGAGTTCTTGAATCAGATGAATTACTAGCAGCTATTCTGTTTCTGGTTCTCCCTCTTTTTACTGCTTCTACAACAACAATAAATCAAACCTTTATTCCATCAAGTGGGATCGGCTACATGAATACGACGACGTCATTCCAATCTGTAATGTACATCATCAAGTGGGTTCTCCCTCTTTTTACTACTTCTAACATAATATAAACTATGATTAATGCCTAAATCATATGTCACTGGTCAAGACAACAGATCACGTCAGATGCTATACATTCATGTAAATCATATTTCACTGGTCAAGACAACAGGCATCACGTCAGATGCTATGCATTCATGTAGTAGAACTTGCTCATATAGAAGAACAAAACGGAACACAATCCAGATCCACAAGCCCGCTGCTATATCATGGTAACCCAAAACCTGTCTAAAGTCTAGGCACATTCCTCATCCAATTCAACAATGACAGTAGTACTCAAGAAAAGCCATCACAAACCGTAAAATATGATTCAACATTTTTTGTGAACGCTAACCTGTCACAGAAAGATTGGCTAACCCTGCAAAAGAGCAAGAACAAGGAAGAATATGTTAGCGTAATTCCATCATCATGGTTGTAAACCACCACAACAAAAGGCACCTCAAAATAACATACATATAGGGGGGAAAAACAATTGACAACAAAGGCAATTTCTCATCTACTTCATGATAGAGCTTGTAAAACATCTTCCTTGAAAAGGTGGTCATTTCATCATTCGACAATATCATTGCCTTCCCTCTGTGTTTCTGTTTTTTCCCTTTAATTTCATTGGGTTCTAGTTAACAGGTTACGTTGGCCAGTTTCGCACCCAACAACTAGCATTATCGAGTCCCAACATGAATGGCAGTATATTAGCAACAAGCCAACAAGCCTCATTCCACTAGTCACATGAACCATAATCTGTCGTCTGATTATGACAAAGATGCTCCTTTTCGCTCAGTTTTTGTTCAACGACTATAGTCGATCAGCTTCTAATGCACTTAAAGACACAAGGACCGTCAATGAGCAGAAGAAAGAGAAATCCTCAGGCACCAGCACCTATAAACAAAGAAAAGTGAAGAAACCGGTGCTTCTCACCTACAAAGCAAGCTTCATCACATTATATAAAACCCACCTAAATGGATACTGACAATGCAATTCTCCTAAGTCTTGTGAGCTTATGTTAACCGACCCACATTTTAGTGTTCCGTTCGAGATCCCTCCAGAAGGATCTCTCGACAATTACAATTTCCAATCACCAAAAGGGGGCAAATACATCAAATTTCAATCAGATCTCAGCAATCCTACTAAATCACACACAAAACTCACTCCACAACCGAAAATATCAGAAAAAGCATGAAATCTTGAGCAAGGATTCTCAAAAGATGCACTTTTTTATTACAAAAGGCAAAAATACATCAAATTTCCACCACAAATCAGTTCCAAATCTACAATAACACAAAATGGGCAATGTCCAAAACCCTAAATCACACAATAAAACCACTCTCCAATCCCCAAATCACAAAACCCCTGCAAAATCATCAAATGGGCACCGCTCAAATCACCACAAACCCCAATAAATCACACCCCAAATCCAAATCAAATCTTAAAACCCGACAAAATCATCAAATGGGCACCTCTCAAATCACAAGAAAAAAAAATCCCAAAAAACCACACCCCAAACCCAAATCAAACCACAAAACCCCACAAAATCATCGAATGTGCACCTCCCAAATAACCCCAAACCCATATCAGACCTCAAAACCCAACAAAATCATCAAATGGGTACCTCTCAAAACCCCAAACCCCCCAAAACCAAACAAATCACACCCATTCAATTCAAGAAACCCTTACCAGGGGCTACTTGGAGCAGGGAAAGAGGAGGAGGGCAATCACAGACACAAAGAGGGCAACTGGGAAAAGAGCTGCGGATAGTGTGGTATCCTTTCTTGAACTTCCAGTAAAGCGCTGGACCTGATACGCATAGTGCTGAGATTATCGCAAATGAGACTAGGCAGAGCCTCAAGCATGATGTTGGTGGCCGCCTTGATCCGACTACGGCTCCTGTCATGGTGTTGTTTGTGTGTGATCAGAGAGTTTGAGAGTTGGGGTTGCGGGTGCGTGGGATTGTAGATCTCATCTGGGCATGCTTTTGCTGGGTTTGTTCTGCTTAGCTAGGTTTGGTAGCATTTGTAACACGGTTTGTGATACTGTTCTACCGACGGTATGTAATCATGAACTTGTCTTGAAACATAGTCCTTTATTTCTGTTTCATATTGTTCGAAATCTTTTGATTCATTACAAAAGTTCATATGTGTTGTATTTGTATAGTAAAATTTGTTATAGGAATTTAAAAAGAAACTAATAGATATATATTAATAGATGAGATTAATTTTGATGTTTTTTTATTTTAAAATGTTATCAAAAATAAAACAAAAAAAAGATGAAGTTTCATTTATTTTGATGCTAAAATGAGTGTGCGTATATTTTAGAGTAGGTATCAAATGCTATAATTCATTTGTTCTAAGCAATCTATCTCAAACATATCATTTTGCAAATCACTAATGTACATTGTAAGAATAGCATCATGAGTCCCCAATGTAATATCGTGAACACCACTATCACGATCAATAAGAAGTGAAAGATTAATCAGATACACATGATGATGTAAGGGTGTGCATGAAACGGAATGATCCGGTATTTCATCATTTCTCGTCCCTTCCCAACTTTTCAATATCTAAAAAAATTCATCCCGTCTCGTATTAAATATTCTCTCCGTTAAAGATAAATTACGACACATTATTAAATATAGACGCCCCACATAAATTATAACGTTTTCTAATTTGATAATTTTTTGGGATACAAAAGTTCAAAATATCCATATTTTACATCACATCATCACCTCCATCAATATATTTTCTCTTTTGACCCACTCATAATTTTTACTCTAATTTTTTCAACTTTATTTTATTTCTTTCTCTATCCACTCACAATCCTTATTAATTTCTTTCTATTATTACAAGGGGTATTTTGATACAAAATCATAAAGTTAATAAATTTCTTAATAATGATGTCCAGTCAACTCTTCACAATTTATCTGGGACGGAGGGAGTATCCGGTATCGATCTTCCAATTATTCGGTATGGAAAACTTAATTCGTCTTGTCCCGTATCAAATATCTCGTCCCAACTTTAACGCATAGTTATCATATACTTTTGGAACCTTAATTTCGTTTAAGACTATCAAATTTATATACATGCTTTGAGAACACAATGTTTTCAGGAAACACAAGATGTAACATCAGGACCTAGTGAAAATACAAAAAGTGAAAACAATAAATAAAAAATCATCTTATCCATATATCTCGTAAATGAATATATCATAAGTTTCATAAAACCTTTGGTGTAAAACAAATAGAACTTTCAATAAAATAAAAAATCTAATCATGGAAATTTAACATGAGAAAGTAATATGCATAAAATAGATTTAAAAATCATTGTTTCTTATATATATTAATATTACTATCTATAAATGAATTATGTTATATATTGATATACAAATTGGTATATGAAAAAAAGATACTTGATCCGATACAAGAAACTCGATCCGATATCTTAAACATTTCTCGCACCGTATTGATTTTTTCGATATTTAATTTGGTTATTTTTGTACCGATCGAAATCAACCGGCATGAGTTCGGTCCGGTCCCTTTTTTCCAGTATCGATCCGGTAACTTTTTGCTCACCTCTATGATGAAGGCTCAAGATATCTTTCTTCCACAAGAATGATCAATAATCAAAATACATATATCCATAATTTTGATGACCTTGATCAACATCTACGGGATATTAACATCTCTGCATTGGTCATAGTTCATCCTTTTCCAAAAATTCGAAGACTTTACGGTTCATAAGATATCAAACATCCAAAAAATAAGCGTTCAGATAGATGATGGCATCATTTGTCACATGAATTGCTTTACATAAAGCATCTTTCCTATAAAAGAAACAAAATTCTGTAATGTTACAACCATCTGCATGAATTGCAAGGAGAATCCTTTGCTAAATACAAATTACACAGTGATCCCACACTTAGTGCACAACTCGGCCGGTGCCACAACAATGAGCATTGCCTCGTACCAAATCAAGAGATGCAATCACATCCAGGGATGTAATTCATATTAGGAAGCGATCATTTGAAGGAAGAGTGGCCCCAATGGTTACAAGAGATTTAGACTTCGATGAGGTGAAGCATCCGGCCTGATCATGTCAACCCAATCTCGCTTCTCTCCTCAATACCTACAGCACCAGCGGAAAAAAGAGTCACAAGAGAAATACAAACATCTAAACAACTAATAATAGGGTAAACACAGACGAAGAGCTACCATGCCGGATCATCCGAGAATCTAAGCAAAAACACTTATGCCGCATACAGATAGGAGAGGGGTCTAGTAACTTGGAGAAATTTAGTGAGATAGCACCAGCATTTGCTCATGGGTGTCAGATAAATGAAGAATGTCGAATACAATCTTTGCCTTCCCCATCAAACCTCATACTTTTCAATTTACAGCTTTGGTCCGTAAATTAGACACTCATGTCAAGAATCTTTCAACAATGGGAAATGTCCAAGGCTTTCATGAAACATGGAGTGTGCAATATAGCTCTTCAAATCTAAAGACAACAACCAAAGCAAGAAGCAGCAAGTTTGATGGCACACTTCAAAGTATTTATATGCATCATAGCCATTAAAGATAATGGAAGTTAAAATCTAAAACACAAAGCAACAAGTTTCAATATGACAATTGCATTACCTCTTCTGCAAATTTTATAAGGATTGTTGTCCTAGGCCGTGCCTGACCTTCCACAGGCACAAAATGAGCCGTAACGACAGCTGGGAAACCAGCACCATCCAAGACACCCTTGACGGACAAATAATCATGACATTAGAGGCCTCCACCACTGCAGAATAATTGTCCATAGAAGGCTGTGAAACACATACCCTCACTATTCCAGCAACAAAAGCTCCGCAGTTGAATGTACCCATGTCTTTTGGTATTGATATAAATCTGATGACGTGTGAGTCGTTTAGCTCAAAACTCTTAACACCTCATGAACAAGAAGTGCGAGCATTCAACAGCAAGTGTTACCTATTCACAAGGAGTTCTTTCTCGCTGATCATGTACTCATCCTCATGCTCAGTGCCTTTCTCGAGTGAGTCAGCCACCTACAATGGATGATGGATCACTCGCCTTTACCTCATTAAGTTTAAAATTTTAACAGTCGCCTAGTTAGTAAAAGTTTTTGAACCTCATTACAACAAGCACACATAGAAAGTTCAAGTCATTTCAGACTCAGCTGTAAAAATAGATGACATAACTATAGCAAAGGTGAAATCATGGACTAACCTTACCAAACAACACTTTCCATACAGTGCTGTGTACAAAGGACAAAATACCTAGCAGACGTGTCTCTCTTCTGTTCCCCTAGCATCAAAATAAAAGTGCAAGTTAGCAAGTTAGAAAGATTTATCATTTATGTGGAGCTGACATAATTGTAATGTGGAGTAGAGGATGCATTTCGAGAGCTGTTATAATCTCATGTACAAAAAACTTCTGCAAGTATGTAGATTGTGTGTTGCAAAGGAACTAATCATCTTGAAAGCTACAATATAGGATAAAAGAGCTATGAGCTGAAGTGCAATTGTACGTAGCAGGCTGTCTCAACTTGAAGTGTGGGCTGTGCATACTGCATAGACCTCAACTCTTACCATGTTTTGACAACTCGTGTTTGACACCATTTCGAAGAACTCATTCATAAGAGACAGGGCGCAAAATTACTTAAACCATATGGGATGATTAGAAAGTTATGCCGTGAAGGGAAGAACTTAAAGAACTATCAAGAGCAAGAGGAGAACAATATTTGACACTTCTAATCAATTGAATATGGACAGCAGTTGGGTGAGACAAATTACCTTTTCCCTATGGCAAAGAAGTTCTAATACACGCGCCCCAACAGCATATCCTGCATCCTCCAGCCTGCTCCACCATATCAATGTTGGAAAATAAGCTTAAAAACAATGTACTAATATATGGACTCCTTCCCCTCTTTATCATCCACAATTAATTTCCTATTGCATGCCTCAAAAACTGCATTGGCATATTTAGCAATTACCAGCAAGTTCATACACAGCAATGCTACGGACTGATACGCGAACTGACAATTCGCCTTTAGTTTATACAAGAAGTACTCCTCACCTTCTTTCTAATTCAGCAATATTATCCACTTGAGTCTGATTGTACTGGACCAACTCGGAGAATAAGAACGCGAATGCACTCAAGCTGACCTGTGATCATATAAAAAAAAATCCAGTGTTAATCAGAGAACTCACTGCTCAAGAGGAATCAAGATTGCAACTCTCAAAATATAGGCTAAAGCAAATGATATCTTGCCCCTACAGCTAGGAGTATAATTTGTAATCCATAGTTATAGCACACATTGTAACACCATTTTATTGTAACACGAACTTTGACGGCCCTGGGTTATGTTGTATAATATGAAAACGAGATAATCCCAGTATCTCTCCATTCTATACTCAGGTTGAAGCCCCTCAAAGCGTCATTTTTTCTCTTTGTTACTCCTATGTGCATTCAAAAGTCTTTCTATGGCTCCTGTGACATCGACCAATAAATCGCCTCAAACAACTTATGTCTTCCGGTCTTCTCCAGTAGTCCATGAGTCCATAGAAACTTAAAAACGAGCTCCCACCACTTGAGTCTGAAAACACAACATGATAACTAAGAACATAGCAAATTCTAAACCATCAATTCAACCACTCCAATCAGTTCTCTTCGAGTGACACCTAGCGGCATCAAGTCTTTAAAAACCACAATTGCAGGTAAAGATATGAAAGACTGCTCCGAAGCCCGTTCCCTTCAGCCGGTTTATCTGGTCCTGTTGAGTTTGCGGGATATTCAGGTGACCAAAGGGCGATTCCTTCGGGACAACCTTTTATAGATATTAGAGACTATTCAGTCATTGCGACATAAGCTCTGAAGCATCGGATCTAGCTCTCCGATATCTGCTTCCATCAAGGTTCTTAACAGGGGCATTAAGTCATCAACATCCGCAATTGCGAATAACAATATCAAGGAGTACTGGTCAAAGCCTAACACTAATTTGGAGCCGATGAGTTCAACTTTTCTTCTACCACTAGCAACCCTAAAGAAATGATGATACACTAAAGAAATGATGATACACATTGTAAGCTCGAGATCATGCATTGTAATGTTTCCAATGTCATAAGCATCAACGAAATTGCAACTGGAACCGGACACCACTACGCGTAATTTTTCCCCAATCACCATCAAACCCTCAACAATTTACCAATCTACTCATGACCACAATCATCCTTCAACACCGATTCCGATTCCGATCCCAATTCCGCCCCATTCAATCCCAACCTCATTTCACATCCCATCACACCAAACCCAATCCAAAAAATCAATTAGGGTTTCAACATTGAATGACCCAATCGACTGAGCACATAGAAAACATAACAACAATATCATCACATCCAAATCACGATAGGATTTCGAAACCTAACGGGGAAATGAGAAAAGAGGAACTGAAACCTCTTGTTTGCCTTTGCTGAGGGGTTTGTCGAGGACGTTGGTGTACTGCTTCATTGATTTTCCTCCTATCATCTTCCTTTTCTATTTCGCTGTCTCTCGTCTTCGCTTTCTGTGATCTTTGATGAATCTCAGTTGCAGAGACTGTTTGGGTTTTTAATTAGTTTCCATCATATCTAGTGGTGACAAATAAGGCCCGTCGCCCGGCCCCATCCGGCCCTTTGGGGCCCAGGACTTGGCCCGATCCTTTTGATTTTGATCTGGTCGGGCTGATCCGGCCCTTTGGATGGGGCTATACTAGGGTCTTGATTCTAAGGATAAAATTCCAGTCTGATCCAATTCCGTCAAAAGTTTGGTTCCGTTCGATCCTTTGGACAGGACTGTACGATCCTGTTGATCAAGCTTTGAGGCCCGTTGACTGGACTTTTGCGTCCAGGCCTAAAAACCCTTACCAAACCTTCTAATCCCCAATACCCTAACCCTAACCCTAACATAACGCTAAACCTAAAATCTAACCTCAAACATTAAAAACAAGCCTATTGATCATAATTTGTTAACGCATACAAACTCTTATTGGTTTAATCCCTATAAACTTATGGTTTGTCTTGAATTATTCTTTGTGTTTTGTATCGTGCGCTCGATGTTATTCGACAAATTTGAAGTTGTTTCTTTTAATTTTACTTTCTTTATAAATTTAGATTTTAGCATTTATTTCTTGATGTAGACATGATATACCTTAATGCTCGATTTTTTTTTTTTTGTAGAAAAATTCTTTCATAATTTTTTAGGAAACCATTGACGATTAATGTAAAATCATTAACGGTTTAGGAGTCGAATGGAGTTAGGTTATTGGTAAGTCGTTTCCCTCTTAACCGCGAGGTTAGGGGTTTGACACCTGCATCATACCCTCCCCACACCTTACACTTAGCGGGATTATGGAGGATATGTTCCTTTCGTTGACGGTTTACGAAAATATAAAAAATCTTTGATAATTTTTTAGGAAACAATTGACAGATCATTGAAAAATCATCAACGATTTTTGGAAAATCATTGACGATTTCAAAAAACATCAAACAAATACATAATTATAATTTAAATGATCGGGTTAGGATCATGTTGAGCCGGTCCTTCGATCCTTTGGATAAGGGTCAGGTTAGGGTTGGACCTAATGACTAGATATGGCTGAGTGGGCTCGTCTCGCCATGATCTTTTCTCCTATCTTCTAAACTTATCCCGCTCAGCTTCGGCCCCTTAAAACTTAAGAGGGCTCGACCCGGCTCCATCTACAATGCCAGACCTCAAAGCGTAGGGCCGGGCCGGCTTCAACCTCTATTTTGACGTCATCAAAATTTAAATCATCATAAATCATTATAAATATAAATTTATTTTCTTATATTTCATTAATGTCTTTTTATTCATTAAATCTCTTAATATGGAACTTCTCAACATTTTAAACATCAATAAAACAAGAAACTTCATAGACACAATTGCAATAAAAGAAACTCAATAGACAAAATACTACTCCATCCGTCCCATAATACATACAATATTTTTTTATCTGGGTCGCTCCAGTATTGTAAAGCCCCAGAAAATTAAGATTAAATAAATATAAAAATTATGATCAAATAATAGTTCAAAAATTAATAAACGCAACGAAAATATGCTTTTTCTCTTTTGTAATAAATTAAATATAAGAAACGAATCTCGTTTCAAAGTTTTGAGACGAAACGTTACGTTCATAACATTAAAACTTGTGACGAAGTTGGGA